>JASAND010001354.1:0-41448 GCA_030248195.1 Trissonchulus latispiculum
TATATGGAGGCCAGAGCAGGACCCTCCGATGTTCCAGAGATAGAGTTGACCATGATAGTCCATTGGTGCCTACCCATAGCAAGGTCCGTGAGTATCGTCTTCCAATCGGATGACCAGGATCGATAAATACGATGGAGGGCCAGACAGGACAGGTCCTTCAGAATCGTCCTTTGCCACGTCAATCGGATACCGCCAGGAGGACGTTTCCAATGGGGAGGAGGCTCTGTCAGTAATGCTCTCTTCGCAGGAAAAGAGATGGGTCTGCGCAGTATATGGCCAAGATATTTTAGCCTGCGCCTTTGCAATTCTTCAGAGCACAGCGACCCAGCTTAGATGCGGGTTATACTTCCTGGATTAGTGACCCTGTCCAGGTAATGCTGATTTTAAGTATACTTACGCCAACAGCGGAATTCAAAGGAACCTGAAGACGTGCAAGGTCGTTAACTTCGTTTGCCCATGTTTCGCTTGCGTACAGCAGCACCTGGTCGGACAGCTGCCAGGTATACTTTCACCTTCGTTGCGCAGGCTTATTCGGTCGTCTCTCCATAGGGCCAGTCATGGTTGAAACCACGTGTTCAGCCTTAGCGGCATTCTGGATCTAATTTCATGGGTAGGACTGCCATCGAGCCCTGACAAAGCTGCCCAAGTAGCTGAATTCATCAACAGTGTCCAGCGCTTGACCCCCCAGGAGGATTGGGGTTTGATCAGCCGAGGCTGACCGAACAACCTTAGTCTTTTCCGCGCTAATCAGAAGACCAACTGTGGAAGCATAGTAGTCCATCCTGTCCATCATCAGATTTAGATCCGCAGGAGATTCGGCGAGCAGGGCGATGTCGTCTGCGTAGTCTAGATCGGTTAAGCCTTCGCCCTGACCTAGCCATACACCATTACAGCCCACCAGTGCTTTACGGAGCACCATATCTAGAACTAGGTTGAACAGTAGCGGTGACAACAAAGCCCCCTGTTTGACTCCTGTATTAACTGGGAATTGATCAGTCAGAGAAGTGCCTATTCGGACGGCACTCTTGCTTTGATCGTACATTTGTCTGATCAATGATATGATCTTGTAGGGCAAACCGTGATGAGTAAGGATTTCATACATGCGAGAACGGTCAATAGAATCAAATGCGGCCTTGAAGTCAACAAACGCTACCAGCAGGGGCTGTCGGTACTCGTGTCTTAGCTCCATTATTTGACGCAGCGCGAATATCTGGTCAACCGTGCCACGGCCTGGGCGGAAGCCACCTTGGTGTTCACGAAGATAAGGATCTACAGCAGGGCGAATTCGGTCTAGGATGATGGCCTCCATGATCTTGTAAGCGACATCTAACAGAGAAATGCCACGATAGTTCTTGCAATCCGTCTTGCTGCCTTTCTTATATAGTGGCACAAGAACTGCTGTTTTCCAGTCAGACGGGAGGTCTTCCGTCATCCAGATTTTCTGAACGAGTCGAGTGAGCTGATTGATCATAGGTTCACCTCCAGCCTTCAGTATGCATGCGGTTATACCATCTTCACCTGGTGCGCTTGAAGATCTCATTGCATTTATCGCCTTGCCGACTTCAGCTTTGGTCTTTACACTGTCGGGTATATATGTTGAGGAAGCCATAGAAAGGTAGTTCAAACAGCGGCGTCGCTGGAGGGGGACGATTCAGCAAAGTTTGAAAGTGTTCTTTCCACCGTTCGTTCCGTCGCTGAAAGCTTCGAATTATTGAACCGTCGTTTTCTTGAATCACTTCGCTGATGGTGGATCTTTTCCCTGCCGCATTTCGTAAGGTTTTGAACAACTTTCCGGAATCCCCGTGTCGCGTGGCATTGTTCATTATATCAACCTGAGCTTGCCAATAGGTGTTCTTGTCTCTAGCCATTCCTTCAGCAATTGCAGCTGAAAGCTGCCTGCGCTGAGCGGCACATGTAGCTTGTCGACGTCTTTCAACTAGTTGCAAGGTGTCCTGCAAGATCCAGTCGTTTCTGCGCCTTCTGGTACGAACAAGAATAGCGGAAGCCGTATCTTGCGCGTGGGGACACAGAGATTTAAATAGCAGGATCTTATATGCGAATTTGAGAACGCAAACGAGTGTTTAACGCAATTTTCTGAATGGCTGATGATGTGCGGAAGGGAGGGGGGGGGGGGGTAGCGGCGCCGCGTGGGGGCACAGAGATTTAAATAGCAGGCTCTTATATGCGAATTTGTGAACGCAAATGAGTGTTTAATGCAGTTCTCTGATCGGTTGCCGATATTTGGGGGGGGGGGGAGCGGCGCGCGTGGGGACACAGAGATTTAAATAGCAGGCTCTTATATGCGAATTTGTGAACGCAAATGAGTGTTTAATGCAGTTCTCTGATCGGTTGCCGATATTTGGGGGGGGGGGGGTAGCGGCGCCGCGTGGAAACCATAGAAATCTAAATAGCAGGCTCTTTTATGCGAATTTGGTCCGCAAATGAGTGTTTAACGCAATTTTCTGAATGGCTGATGATGTGCGGTAGGCCACTTTTGAAAAAATCGATTTTTTGGCCAGTCCGGACCCTGCTCAGGGCGCCACAGGCCGCTGGGTCCACTTTGGAGGGATCATCCAATGAGAAAAAATGTTCCCCTTTCCAAGGGATTTCATTTGATACCAAAGTTGGAAATTTTTAAAAAAATCGATTTTGGACCGGTCCGGACCCTAGTCAGGGCGCCACAGGCCGCTGGGACCACTTTGGAGGGGTCCTCCAATGAGAAAAAATGTTCGCCTCACCAATGGCTTTCATTTGATACCAAAGTTGGAAATTTTTTAAAAAATCGATTTTCGACCAGTCCGGACCCTGGTCAGGGCGCCACAGGCCGCTGGGGCCACTTTGGAGGGGTCCACCAATGACAAAAATGTTCGCCTCACCAAGGGCTTTCATTTGATACCAAACTTGGAAAATTTTCAAAAAATCGATTTTTGACCAGTCCGGACCCTGGTCAGGGCGCCACAGGCCGCTGGGGCCACTTTGGAGGGGTCCTCCAATGACAAAAAATGTTCGCCTCACCAAGGGCTTTCATTTGATACCAAACATGGCCACTTTTGGAAAAATCGATTTTTGACCATTTTGGACCGGTCCGGACCCTGGTCAGGGCGCCACAGGCCGCTGGGGCCACTTTGGAGAGGTCCTCCAATGACAAAAAATGTTCGCCTCACCAAGGGCTTTCATTTGATACCAAACTTGGCCACTTTTAGAAAAATCGATTTTTGGCCATATTGGGCCTGGTCCACGGTCCGGACCCCTGGCCAGGGCGCCACACGGGTCCGGGCGAAACCTACTATAGCCTATGTTGTAGTGCTCCCGCAGCCCACCCCACACGCCTAATATGAAAGCTGTACCTGCAGCGGACCTTTCTATGGAAGAGGTTAAAGTTGGACCTGCGACACGGTAGGGGCCCACCTCCATCAGGGTGCCCCCCAGCCCCACGGATAGGCGCTAGAGCAAAACTAATGGGCCATTTAGATTCACCATATAGGGGTTCCTATTCGAATACGAAACCTCAGCCCAGCAGCTCTTATGTATAGGGCTGCCTACTCCGTAGGCCCAGACCCCCCCTTTTACACGTTAACTAGTGACCCCTGGCCAGGGCGCCACAGGAGGTCTAGCAGCAAAACCTCGCTTCAGGCCCATGTTCACGTTGGGATGATACTATACAGCCAATATCAGCACCTGGCTTTGAGCCTTGCTCTCTGTGGAGTGGACCAAAGTTTTTCGGACTTAGTTTTTTCCGGGGGGGTCAAAAATGGCAAAATCCTAGGAGTACACAGACCTATGGGGGGGTCCTACGGCGAAAAGAAAAATTCGCCCTGAATTGCGGGGGATTCTATCCACAAAAATAGCAAAACTTTATAGAAATTTTAAGTCCTCCGACCTCTAGGGTGGGTGGGAAAAGAAAAAAGTGGAGAGAACTGTCAAGCGGCCAAAGTACCTAATTTGCATATCTCGAGATTGGCTGGACCGATTCGGCTCAAATTTTCACAGCATGTATCCCTGCCCACAGGCTCTTCACACAGCAAATTTGAGCCCGATCGGTCCACTCCTCCGTGACTTATTAAAAAAACAGATTCCAAACAGCCGCAAACTACCTTAATTTCCCTATTCTAGGTAGTGCGCTAACGCGCACTACCTGATAAGCTCCAAAAAAAAAAAAAAAATAAAAAAATAAACAATAATTAAATATCAACAAAGCACTACTTCCAATCGAGTATATATAGTCAGTATAGTATGTACACGGAAAAAATTGGCACGACGTAAAGTCCAAGACAAACTGTAAACCAAAACGGGGGTCTTAATTTTCATACCCGGCATTTGTCCGGAAATAACAAAAATAGTAGCGATATCATAAATACATATATACTTGCCTTCACATTGATCTCGCGGTAACATTTTCCATTTAGTATTGACAAGATTTTCCAATATTTGCAAAGCAAAATATTTAGTCTGAAGATTAGCGGAGTATTCCAGAATGGCGTCCACGCGAGTCCACGCTTCTGGATGCTCCTTCAGACGAGTCAGCAATTCTTGGGCCTGACGCTGCTATAATAGAAACCAGAATTGGAGACTACATAGCTATTGTAAGTCTAACAAAATTCACAGAAGAAAAGAGCTTATATAATAAATATGGGTGAGAGTTATGATACATAATGTGAAATTCCGGTTGAGAAAGTAAAGACGCAAGTTTGAAATTTGTTAAATATGAGCTGGAGTCCAGCTTGACACGTTGGCAGCATTCAAGACGTAAATTGCACGAATTTACGTTAACTAATTGCACGAATTGCACCAACTACTGACACGGTAACAATCATTTATTTAGCTCGTATATATGACTGCGGGTTCCTACTTTCCCGGCATTTTTGGATTCTGGAACAAGAGCCTCCATGATTTGTGATTATACTATTACTAAAAAACACCAGTTTCTTACGGAAGGCCCCTGTCCACTATGCATACAGGACACCACATTATCCAGCAGGTTGATATCAATTTGTTTCTGGGAAAAGTCCAACAGTTTGGCCGTTGCCTCCTGCTCAAATAGGGTCCCCATTGAGTTTCAACAAGTCGATACACGTAGGATGGAATGGATCAATAAATTGATGTGGATACGCTCAGAGATACGTATATAGCAGCACTCGGCAGCACAGCAGCAATAGCAGTTGATTATAGGCAGCAAACTCACGCACTCAAGCTAGCACTCAGACAGACAGACACACACAAACACACAAACACGGGAAATTTGACTGAAGGTGTCCCTCTTGGTGATCGCCTTCCTGTCACAAATAAACACCTGAAAATGGTACACAAAAAAGAGAAAGAATGCATAAAATAAAACCGTATATATATAAACAGTAGGGATCGACCGGAACTCCAAAACACCGGAACTGACTTTAAAAAACCGGAACCGGAACCAGCTCTTTAACACTACAAAAATCGAAAATTTTTTCTGACGTTTTGGATAATTTTTGCACAATTTTCCGCTTTTTTGTAGTTACGTATAGCCATGGGGGGAAAACCCACATTTTCGGATTTTGGCTGAAACTTTTTTATTATAAGGGCTATCTGAGAACTTTATATACCATCGTACTTGGCGTACTTAGAACTTTCTTTTAAGCCTATTTGCACTTCTGTAGGTTGTACCGTTAGAGCGGTATAATGCAAAAAGTAGCGGCTGTGTTTTTTTTCGTCCGAACTTTTTGCGGTCCGTGGCGCAGTGCCCCAAAATTTTTTGCGTAATTTGGAAAAAAATTGCGCCACGCCTGTTTTCGCTCAAAAAAACTGATTTTTGCGTTATATTTTATAATTTAGTTAACGTTTTAAAGCATTTTAAATGTTTAATTTATCGTTTTGCCACGCCAACAGGAGCCCTAGAAAATTTTACGCAATTCTTCGCGCGAAAGTGCGTGAATAGAATATATATATGAAACGTTTATCAGCAGGAATTTGTTGAAAATTTAGACTTCGGAACTGTGAGTGTGTTTTCGCAAGAAATTTGTCTTCTGAAAAACATTTTTCGCGATTTCACTGTCTTGTTTTCGACATAAATGAATACAGCGTACGTCGTTTTACGACATTAAAGAAAGATCAGAGACGGATACGCTAAAGAAAGAACGGTAATATTATATAAAGCTGGGAAAAAATAAGAACAATTACGTAGATGCGCCGAAGGCGCAAAAATTTTTCAAGAATGTCTTTTGTAGTTCAACACTTTTCAAGAAATTAATAAATAGTTGATTCAGAAACCGTCCATTTTCGTGTGTTCCAAGAAAATTGTGCGGCCACGTGCGAGGGGTAAGTTTCGTAGAGCTGAACAGTTTACATCTACAATTTTCATTTTTTATCAACGTACGGTTCCTGCACTTGATGTCGTGTTGTATAAGATGCTTTGATGCCCCAAACAATTTTGCAAAGGCACTTTTGAATTAGTGGAAAACAAAACATAGCTGATACAATACAACGCTTTAGCGTCAACATCAATCAACAAAGCCATCAGCCATAAAGTTTTGGAGTAAACTCAAATAAGCAAATGTACACAAGGCGGGGGTCTGGGGGCGGAAGCCCCCAGCAAAAATTAGGAGAATTTTTAAATTTTTGACTCCAAATCGCATTTTTAAGCATATTTTGGCTCAAAAATTTTTGCGTACTGTGGCGCAACGGCCCAAAATTTTTTGCGTATTTCAGAAAAAAATTGCGTAATTTCGCAGTTTGTGGCGCAAAAAAAACCCAGAGTAGCGGGGGAAAAACCCAATGGGGGAAAACCCAAATGGGGGGAAAATAAACCCACCCCTCACAGGTCTTAAAAATTGTTCTATCGCAATTCTGACACTTCCAGTGTAAAATTCAACCCTTTTTTAGTTTGCATGAACCAAAAAACTCGATCTAAGTAGCTTTTTTGAGATCTCAGGTGCCGTTGAAAATGCTGCATCAACTGGCCAGGTTTCATAAAGTTTAACACATAAACATAGGGCAATTTTTGAAAAATGCTAAAAATGATGTAATTTGATAAAACTTATTATTCTATCGTGTAGAGAATGGTTTTTACGTAGAATTGGCTGTTAAAATCCACAATTGTACCTGTATTGGGTCCACCACCAGCAACTTTTAAGGCTTTTAGCACCTAGCTAGCCAGGTAAGCAAAATTGTCCGAATCTGACCGCATAGGATGACGCAGCGTGCTCGATAGTACCGTGCTATAGTCTCTAATTGTTTCCGTGTTGAGTTGTTAAAAAATTTTTCAAAAAAAATTGGGTGGGTTTTTCCCCCCAAAGTGGGTTTTTTCCCCGCCACGTTTGGCAATGTGCCAGACAAACGGTACCGCGGATCGGTCTAATTTTGGCTGTGTGCAAAGAGGAAGAGTTGCCATCACTGCAGATATTTGCAAAACTTTTCTAACCCAACCCAGTCAAAAGTTACATCGGTCCAAACTTTTGGTAAATTTTTGGATGGTTGAACCAGAAAGTAGTTGTCATTTTCAAAATGTCATAAAATGAGCAGGAGTGAACCAAATGACTTGATCTTTGCATACATAGGTTAGAAAGAGTTGCGCTTCCTGCTGCTATGTTTTGGAGCTCATATCTCCAACCCATGACCCAGGAGGCGGGTGGGTTTTTCCCCCCAAAAAGGGGGTGGGTTTTTTTCACCCCATGGCTATATATAACATTGTACAACATTGTAATAACGTTTGAATTATATTTTATATAGTTATTTCCATGCACGAACATGAAATTTGCAGTATGTATATTAAGAGATTTTTGTTTTATAGCATAGCTAAACTTTACTCTATAGCTTTAAAATTCAAATTTAAAATTTAAAATTAATTCACGGTATGAATATGCTATATTTATATTATTCGAGCACATTTTCGATGAATAAACGGCATCTATATATTTTTTTACATTATATACGAATTTTGATGAATAATTTGCAAGTTGCAAGAATGCAAATTGACTTTTAAAGGATATTTATATATATACTGGGAAATAAAATTTAATTTCTTGATTATATATATACGTATGCAGTTAAGCTGAATTTTCAATAAGCTAAATAAGTAGATAGAAACTGATTCCATGAAATTTTTGCGAGCACCAGAAACAGCTCTTACAGTTTTCGGCAAAATAAGTCTGAAACATGTTTAGTTTTTACCTGGCTTGTCTGATAATTTCTAGTCATAATTAACAAGTTCATTTAACTTTACTAGAGGTTGGAGGTTTGGAGGAGGTTGTTCACCATCATCTTCGCCACGAAGACATCGGTGGCCTTCGGTTAGCGATAGCATCAGAAGTGATTTCCTTCCACTGAATTCGGTCCGCCGCGAGTGTTTTAACTGTGTCCTTCCAGTTAAAGTTGCCAAGGGTGTACAGTGCCATTGAGCTCTTCAGGTCATCGTAGACATTTTCCTCCCATGTTTGTAGCGGTCGGCCCCGTCTTTTCCGCCAGGTCGATGGAGGGAGAGAGAAAAAGGATAATTTAGGGAGGCGCCTGTGATCCATTCGAGCAACGTGACCGAGCCACTGCAGTCTTTTCTTCCGCAGATGTGATTCCATGGTGCTGGTGTGCCCGGCCCGCTGTCTCAGTTCGGCATTGCTAATCCGGTCTGCCCGTCTGAGTCCGAGTATTCGGCGCAGGCAGCTGTTCTGAAAAGTTTCGAGCTTGCCGATGTCTGCTCTCCGCAAAGGCGTTGTTTCGAGGCCATACAGCAGTACCGACATTACCATGCTGTTGAAAATGCGCATCTTCGTTCGTACAGAGATTTCACGACGGCGCCATAGATGTTTATTAAGCTGGTTAAATACATTTAGCGCTTTCCCAATTCTACAGTCGATTTCAGCAGAGGGAGCTCCATCTACAGAAATCAGGCTTCCGAGGTAGGGAAAGGCTTCAACTTTGTCGATGGGGTGCTGGTCTACCATCAGATCACGAGTGTGAGCTGCCGAAGATATGTACTTGCACTTCGCCGCGTTCAATTTAAGTCCCATGGGCTCACTATGCACGATGACGTTGTTGATAAGTCGCTGCATATCTTCCTGATTGGCCGCCATCACTGCAATGTCATCCGCATACTCCAAGTCCGCAATTAGATCCCTGTCGCTGATACTAACACCATCATCAGGCTGTATACTCTTGGACATCACTCTATCCACAGCTCGTAGAAACAGAAGAGGGGACAACACGTCTCCCTGTCTAACGCCAGTTGTTACAGCGAAAGGCTCACTTAGCTCGCCGTACACCCGAATTCTAGTTGATGACTCGTTATAGATGTTTTTGATCAGGTTTACGTACAGGGTTGGGACGCCACAGGCCGCCAGAAGCTTCCACAGTACCGGCCTGTCGACACTGTCGAAGGCAGCGGAGAAGTCAAGGAAAGCGGCTATTGTGGACTGGTTGTACCGGTGACGACGCTCAAGCACTTGTCGTAGTGCAAATATCTGATCAATAGTACCCCGTCCTTTACGGAAACCGGCTTGAGTCTCTCTTGTTGAAGAGTCCAGTGTGTTACTCAACCTCTCCAAAATGATGATCGACAAGATTTTACCAGCAACAGGAAGCAGCGAGATTCCTCGGTAGCTTTTGCATAGTCGCCTATCACCTTTTTTGAAAACAGGGATTAGGATAGCTTCTTGCCATTTCTTAGGAGTTTGCTGAGAACGCCAAACTAGCTGCAGAAGTTCTGTTAACTTTGGCGCTATCACGTGTGCAGCTGCTTTGTAGATCTCTGCAGGAAGTCCATCAGGACCAGCTGCCTTGCCCCGTTTCAGTGCCCTGATAGCCTTGAGAATTTCTTCTTGGGTAGGCGGTGTTGTTGAGATGCCGTCAATCTGCTGGATATTATCTACTAAGGCATCCAAATCATTGTCCACAGTTTCGGGCGCGGGCCGGTTTAACAGTTGGGAGTAATAATTTGTCCATTGTTTCAATCTTTCTGGTTTGGAGCGAATGGCTTGTCCATTGTCATCAAGGATGGATTCGCTGACTACCGATCTACGACCAGTCGCGTCTCTCAGCAACGAGAACAGTTTCCTGGAGTTACCATGCGAAGCTGCACGTTCCATGTTCTCTGCTGTGGTCTTCCACATGCTTTCTCTGTCTGCTTTCATGCTTGCACGCAGTTGCTTTGTTAGCTCTCTTTTCCTCCTGGTGCTGCTGGCTTTACGTTTCTGGTTAGATAGAGAGATGGTTGACTCACTCAAAGGAACAGGTCGTGGTCTAGGACCTTGAAATCCAAGAACTTCCTTCGCTGTTTCTGCCAAGGCGGTTTCAATGCCGTCCCAAGCCTCATTCGGGTCCTCCGCAGTGCTCAATGCATTGAATCGGTTAGAAAGCTTGACGGAAAACTGGTCCTGCACGGTGTTGTTATCAAGCAAGCCAATGTTTAGCCTTTTTTGACCAGTGTATCGTTGCTGTGAGGCTTTCAGTCGCAGTCTAATCCGTCCCAAAACCAGTTCATGATCGCTGGGTAAGCTGGTTCCGCGATGTACCCGCACATCTTGTACCGACGACGCCCATCTTTGACGGACTAATATGAAATCCAGTTGTTTACTGGAATTTCCGGCATTGCTGTACCAGGTTAGTCGGTGGCTGAGTTTGTGCTGGAAGAAACCGTTCATGACCTTCAATTGGAAGTTGGAGGCAAAGCTAACAAGACGTAATCCGTTGTCGTTCATACTTCCACTTCCAAATCTGCCGATGGTGTGCTCCCATCCAGAGCGGCTAGTGCCAACTTCAGCGTTGAAATCACCACAAACTATTAGCATGTCGGACCGGGGACAATTTTGGACGACATTAGTGAGGTGGTGATAGAACGAGTTTTTGTCTTGTACATCGGAGACCTCGGTCGGTGCATAGCAGGCCACCACCGATACATCTTGGATTTGACCACGAAAACGGGCAACCATTATTCTTTCACTGATGGATTCCACACCGAGGAAAGCCTTAGCAGCAGCGTCTGATACAGCAATTGCCACACCTTCCGTTCTATTGGTAGCGTGCCCACTGTGGTATATTGTGTAAGGATTATTGCCAGCGGTTATTCTGACCGAGCCGATGTTTGGAATTCTGGCTTCCGTCAGGCAGGCAATGTCTATACGTAGTTCCTCTAAGTCGCGTATAAGTAGATGTTGCCTGTCAAGAGAGGAGATACTATTCACGTTCCATGTGGCAATTCTCATTTCGCCAGTGGTGGACAGTATACTTGGCTTTTTCTCTGAGATCAGGTTGATAAGATGTTTCGTCAGCATTTGATCCTCTTCAGTAAATCCTTCAAAGTTACTAGTTGTAGAAAAGTTAAAGATATCCATACAGCATAAAATCTCAGGGAACAATAAGGGACCGCCAAGTGGAGCCCTGGAACATCTTGGCTACCCAATGATTATCAACTCCGCTTAGAACTGGACTATCCTCGCCAGCCATTCATCCTCTAGGCGCGGAGACCCAGGATTGAGGGAATACCATATTCAATGATCGCTAACCAAAGGATACTCGGCTAGATCGGACCGCACGTCGCCACTGCGCAGCCGGACTTTTGTTCGTGGTTTGTCACCCACTAGTCTCATGACCGGTTATAGCGCCGGTTACCCGCTGAGAAATCTCACCACCAAAGAGACAGCTCGGCATTTTGTGAGAGGTACGGTCCGAGACTAACCGCACCCCACCGGCTCCTCTGATGGTGAGAGGGTTGCGCCCGTCTACTTCGCCAGATAGCTAAGCTAATGCAGAAGCTATCCGCCCACGTTGCTCCACGTGGAGGCATCGATCGGACGACTTGACCGCTGGAGCGCTCGACTTATCCGAAATTCCGTTGTCCCAGCACAGGCAGTGCGTGGGGTTCACTGTACGAATATCAGAGTCCCTCGAGCAATTTTATACAATACTTAAAAATTTAAGTATTGTCTCCAGACAGCCTAACGCAACGCAAGAGGGGAAAAGCTTTACTAGAGCTCTAGGAAAAGTTGCAACATTTTCAAAACGCAAAATAAAAAACTAATGATGCCATTTACATTTTTAGAAAAGAAAAGATATCTATTACAAGAAATAAAAATGCTCCTCTGGAGCATGAAAAAGTAATATGGGTGATGGTGAGGTTGCAAAATCAAGAGAGGACTAGTCTTTAAAATGCTTAATATGGGGCTAGGTTAAAAAAAGAAGAGGACTATAGGGTGTGAGCGAATTAATATGGGCCGCTCGCAAACCCCATTGGGGGTTTAAATTAATTTTAGAATCGTGTTTGTGGTATATAAAAACCTGTGCGGTAGGTTTGGGGGTTTTTTTTGGGTTTTTTTTTGGAAAGTTTTCGCATTTTTTTTTTTTTTTAATTGAAAATTTTAAAATTTGAGCCCCCCTTTTTTTCCGGGAATTAGTCCTGACTGGGAGCGGTAAAAAAAATTATAATATAGTAAAGATAAGAGATTTTTTGAATTTGTTGAGTTTTTTTTTTGGTATGTTCGGCGAAGCTGTGTCCATATTAATTCGCTCACAACCTGGTCCTCTTCTATTTTTTAACCTAGTTTTTTTAGCTAAAAATGCTCCTTTTTCGATGTAGTACAGTACATTAAACGTACTCAAAAGCTTCTGCCAATAGTTTTCGTATGCGAAAATAGGGCTTGAAAATTGACAAATTTGTACTAAAATATGCCTAAATTAGCCCAGATTGTGGTTTATAATTGCGTATATTACCCCTTTTAATTGCTATAAATAACCATCTTTAGCTGTTTATAGGTGATTTATAGCCTATTTTTGTAATTTTTATCAACAATTTTCAGAAGTTGCAAAAAAATTTTGCACTTTTTACTTGGTTTGCACCCAATTTTAGGGGGGGAGGGGGATTTGAGCTCGGCTTGGGTGGGGGAGTAGTTGAGGTCGGGTAGGGGGGCAGGGGGGTATGGCCTCTCCGTGGGGGGGTCTCACAGGCATAGATGTGTCAGGGGGTGGGGGACCCCATAGGTGAACCAGGTTACAGTTAACCCCTGTGAGACCCCCCCACGGAGAGGCCAGACCCCCCTCCCCCCCGTACCCGGCCTCAACTACTCCCCCCCAAGCCGAGCTCAAACCCCCCTCCCCCCCCTAAAACTGGGTCCAAACCAAGTAAAAAATGCAAAATTTTTGAAAAAATTTTTTGCAATTTCTGAAAATTTTTGAAAAAAATTCGCAAAAATGAACGTAAATCAACTATAAACAGCTAAAGATGGTTATTTATAGCAATTAAAAGGTAATATACGCAATTATAATTCACAATCTGGCCTAATTTAGGCATATTTTAGCACAAATTTGTCAATTTTCTAGCCCTATTTTCGCATACGAATGCTATTGACAGAAGCTTTTGAATACGTTTTATCTTTATGTACTGTACATCGAAAAAGGACCATTTTAAGCTAAAAAAACTTGGGTACAGTTTAGGGGGGTCCCCCTCCCCCAAATTTCGGATTTTGGTGGGGTCCCCCGAGCCAAATTTGGACCTTCTACTCCCCCCTCAACCCAAACAGGTGGTACACCTATGGGGGACCCCCTGCCAAAATGACAAATTTTGGCGATCCCCCCCAGATTTTTGCTACCCCCCCCCCAGATTTTTGGCCAAAAAGTGGCAAAAATGCCATAAAATCGAAAATTTAGGGGGGTCCCCCACCTTCTGTCGGAACCCCCCCCCCCCAGATTTTTTGCCCAGCCACACCACCTATGCTCACCTCACAGGGGGTAAACTGTAGCCTGGTACACCTATGCCCACAACCAACTTTCGGCTACCCCACCGAACCGAACCCCAGCGATTTTTGGAACCAAAATGTTAGCTAAATTTGGATAAAAAGTGGTCATTTTTGGAAATTTTTCTAGAATTTTGACTTAAAAATAATCGCTTTAAAACGGTACAAAAACGTCTAAAACGTTAAAAACAGGCCTTATTTTCAAGGAAAAAGGGCTAAATTACCCAAATTTTTGGATTTTTTGGCCGTTTTTTGAAATTTCTGAGGTCCGAATTCTGGGGGGGGGTGGTACCCCCATCACATTTCGTGGGTCGACCAGTGGCGGATCCAGGATTTTGAAAAGGAGGGGGCCCGCTGAAAAATTTTTTCGGGGGGGGGGGGGGTGACCAAATTTTTCGGGGGGGGGGGGTGGAGGTAAAAATTTTATTTTTACAGGAACAAAATACTTTTACTAGAAAAATAGTTGAAGAAGAAGTTGAAGTTGAAGAATTTTTGAAATTGAAAAAAATCCGTCATGCAAACTTTTGAAAAGATTAAATAAATATAATGGAGATGTATACGTATATATAGTAACTTACGAAATGAAAAACTTGCAGTAAAATATATAGTATATATATAATATACAAGGAATGGTGGCAATAAAGAAGACAAGTTACAAGGGTAACACAGATAATGTGCAAAACGACCCGGTCGACCATCAACCTTCCAAGATTTACCCCACACGAAGCCCAATTTTAGAAAACAATTGGAAAAGTTTTTCTAATTGTTTTCCAAAAGTTTTCTATAAGTTTACTGAATATTTTCAAATTGTTTTCTAAACTTTTCCAATTGTTTTCTAATTGATTTCTGTTACTATTTTTTCTAACGGTTGCCCCACTTTCTAATTGTTTTCTGGAAATTTTCTGGCTGATTTCTAAAAAGTTTCTTAATTTTTTCTAAATGTTTTCCTTAAAAAAGTGGACATTTTCTTATTCTTTTCTCATTATTATCTGTATGTTTTCTAAATATACTTCTGGTGTTTGCTGTTGAATTGAAAAATCACTACTTTTTTTCCGCCACAGCGGCGCTGAGGCTCCACAGTAGTGCCGCAAAGTCGGCTCAGCGAAAAGTGACTATTTTTGTGGTCGTCGAGCAGGTCGATACTTACAAGCTGGGGCGTTTTATATATACACAAATAGTATATAAAAAGAAATCAGACCTAGCTTGCAACTTGCAACTTACAAGTTGCAAGTGTCGAATCGACCTGCGCGACAACCGCAAAAATAGTCACTTTTCGCTGAGCCGACTTTGCGGCACCACTGCGGAGCTGAAAGCGCAAAAAAAGTAGCGATTTTTCAATTCAACAGCAAGCAGCAGAAGTATTTTAGAAAACATACAGATAATAATGAGAAAATAATAAGAAAATGTCCACTTTTTAAGGAAAACATTTAGAAAAAATTAAGAAACTTTTTAGAAATTACAGAAAATTTACAGAAAACAATTAGAATTTAGAAAGTGGGCCAACCTTTAGAAAAAATAGTAACAGAAATCAATTAGAAAACAATTGGAAAAGCTTAGAAAACAATTTGAAAATAGTCAGTAAACTTATAGAAAATTTTTGGAAAACAATTAGAAAAACTTTTCCTATTGTTTTCTAAAATTGGGCTTCGTGTGCCCCCCACGGAGACCCTAAGTTCCAGGGAAACTATGCGCCCACCCACTTTTTGGGGTCCCCCCGCCCCACTCACCATAAGGTGCCCAGAAATTGCAAAAATTTTTAGGATTCTTGCTCAAAATTTTACAAAATTTTCCGGCTGTGCCGAAAATTTTTGGTCTATTTTGTTTGGTGCCAAAACTTAATTTTAGAGCACTTTTAAATAGCGAAAACATGCTGTTTATTGTGTATTTTTGGTATTTTTTTAGATCATTTTATTCCTCCTCCATTTTGGACATCCCAAAACTAGTGGGGGCGTCCACTCCCCCCCCCCCCTTATTTTTGCATAAAAAACCCCAGCCTGAGCTCGACTAACCCCACCCCCCCCCCCCCCCCCCCAAAGCCGAATGTCTGTCAACCTGACGGAAGAAAAAGAACTACGCAAACAATTGGTGCAACTACGAAAACTACGCAACAGCGTAGTTTTTAAAAATGACTAAATTGGCTTGCGTAGTAATGAAATTCGAAATATCCGAATACTGCTCTTTTCCGATAAGAAGCCAACAAGTAGCTAGTCATGAATGCCGTTGGACGGGGAGTAGGAGAATCGGTAACGAGGGGGCATATAGACTCCCTGGAACTTTGAGTCTCGGGGGCAGGGTAACGGGATACAGCACCACCACCACTCCAGACTTTGAACCCCAGAAATTTCACAAACTGGAAAAAAATGCAGAATCTCGGAGGGTGTCATTTTCTCAAAATTTTAGGGGGCGTCATCATAGGCATAGATGTGTTGGGGGGGGACCCCCCCACCAAAATGACAAATTTTGGCGACCCCCCCCCCCAGATTTTCGGATTTTTGCTACCCCCCCCCCCCAGATTTTTGGCCAAAAAGTGGTCCAAAATGGGATAACAACGAAAAATTAGGGGGGTCCCCCACCCTCCGTCGGGAACCCCCCCCCCCCGATTTTTTGCCCAGCCACACCTATGATAATCGGTGTAAGGTGGGGGGGGGGGATTGGGGGGTAGCCCCCCAGCCATTTTTTCAACTCCCCCCCCCAGAACGTTTTTCTGTCAGAACTGTGGGGGGGGGTAGTCGCGCCGACGGCGCAAAAAATGGCTAAAAATTGGGTATTGTTAGGGTATATAAATTTTGAAAAAAGTCCAAATTTCTGTCTAATGTCTGATTGCAAAATCACTTCATAGTTGAATGTTCATTGGCATTAGAAACGGCTGAAAATGCGTTTTTTGTTCTAAAAATTGAAAAATTTTGGGGGGAGGGCGGGGGTCTCCAGAGGGGACCCCTCCCCACCCAAAATCTCCGTTTACACCTATGGGCGTCATTCGTCAACACCCCGCCAGCGCCACCAGGGTATTTTTACAGGGGGGGGGCGACCTTAACCGTTAGGTGTGTTGGGGGGGACTCTTTTTTCCAGTATTCCGATTTTTAACGTATTTTTCGTACATTTTTTGGTTTTTTACGAAATTCCGATTTTTTCAGACATCCGGAAAAAATTTGTAGTTGACAATATTATTCTGGTTTTTTCCGATTTTTTACGGGAAAGTTTTCGTGTGAATCGCCCCCACTCCTGAAAATTTTCAAACCCGTAACCTTAAATTGTCGAAAAATTTTATTCACAAATTCCAAATTAAAAACTACCAAAATTATCGAAAAATGCTAAAATATGAATATCGTTTTGAATATGTCTCCCTTTGAGGTCGAAGGCCAAGTCGGTTGTCGTAATTTGTTAGCTGAAATGATCTTGAATATTTCAAAAACTTTTCGCCTACGGCGCCCTTCATGTGCATTGCATTGATATATATATATATATATATATATATATATATTATAGGCTAAGTCAAATAGGTGGAACGGGGATTTGGTGTGGGGGGTCCCCTCCCCCCCAATTTGGGGGGGGGGCACTTTTTAGGCTTTTTACCCCCTAAAGTCCCAAACCTCCCCCCCCCACCCAAAATTTTCAATTTTTATGCCAAAAATCGCATTTTCGCCCATTGGTAATGCCGAAAAACATGAAATCATTAAGTATATAATTTCAATAGTACACGGTGTTTTTAGACTCGACACTTGATTGCCATCATGTTTCTGAGTCCAGAATAAGTTCAATATTGAGTAAGTCCGTAAAACCTTTATAAACGTGTATTTCTCGCGACAATAAACACTTTAAGCCATAAGTTTGGACTTTTTTGAAAAAGTTTGCAAAATTTTCAAACCCCCCCCAGGGGGCCCCGGCCGAAAGCGCGAAAATTGGCCAAGAATTGGGCATTTTTATGGTAATTCCCCCTCCCACATTTTTGGGCTTCCCCCCACTCACTAGGTAGGTATCCAGAAAATGCCAAATTTCAAGGGCCTTAAAAGCCAGATATATATATATATATATATATACGTATTCTGATTTTGATTTGTGTTTAGGTTTTCATTGTACATTATCCGGAGGATCCGCTTTCTTATTTGTATCATGCAGGGTCATTTTCTAAAGCTGCATTATACTGCCTGATGCTATTGCAGTTTTTCTAAATATTGCAGCTTTGGAAAGTCTCTTTTGCATGAACTTATACCACATATTCATATTCTGGATTATCCATATCTGAACATTTAATGTCGTCTGATCTCTGCATTATTGGGTATGTTTGGTGTTTATGTAGTTTACGCTATTTATTAGATTTTACTTTCTAGTTGGAATGGGAGGGGGTTTATGATGTTTTCAGGCACTCCCAGGATATATATATATATATGTATTGACATTATCTTTGCTTCAGTTCATTCTTTGTGCCTCAGAATCACTAAAATCACTAAAACAATCTGTAATGTCTTCCTGTACAGAAATAACCGGCTTCGCTGCCTCTACAAGTTCGCCACCAAATATATACTGTTTCTTATCAAAATTCCGGAACAATGTACATAATAATTGCGTATGTAAGATATACGACATATTTTTATATAAAATTACTATAATGAAATTTTACACAATAAATTAATATATAACATATAATTACAAACTACATACAACACCGTACATACCTAATGTAAAGCAGAAATCAGAAGCTGGGATTGTTCAGGATAATCCAGAATATGAATATGTGGTATACGTTCATGCAAAAGAGACTTTCCAAAGCTGCAATGTTTAGAAAAAACTGCAACAGCATCTGGCAGTACAATCACAATGCAGCTTTAGAAAATGACCATGCATGATACAAATACGAAACCGGACCCTCCGGATAATGTACAATTCAAACCTAAACACAAATCAAAATCAGAATATATACGTATACAGGACACGGTTTTTTCTAGGCCAAAGAAGTGGGTGGGGATCCCCCCCTTCACTTGTAGGGCAGGGAAGACCAAAAGTGGCGAACCCGGAAATTTTAAAAATTTAGACCAAGAACGCTTAAAATTTGGCATTTTTTGGGCACCTTATAATGAGCGGAGGGAAGCCCAAAAAAGGGTTCGGGGGGCAGCCGAAAGTTGGGGGAGGGTAAGTCATAAAATCTGGGGGCATAGGTGTGTTAGGAGGCGGGTGGGGGGGACCCCCCAAAGCCAGAACGACAAATTTTCGCACCCCCCCCCCCAGATTTTTGGCTGAAAAGTGGCCAAAAATGGCAAAAAACGCAAATTTAGGGGGGGGGGTCACCCATATAGTTTCATGGAACTTTGGGGAAGGGGGGGAGGGGGTAAATTTTGGAAGGTTGGTCGGTGGCTGGTGGTCGACCCAAGAAATGTGAATGATGGGGGTACCCCCCAACCCCTCCCCCCCAGAATTCGGACCTCAGAAATTTCGAAAAATGGCCAAAAAATGCAAAATTTTCTGTAATTTAGCCCTTTTTCAACAAAATAAGGCTTGTTCCAAAATAAGGCTTGTTCTTAACGTTTTAGCGTTTTTGCACCGTTTTAAAGCGATTTTTGGCCAAAATGTTAGACAAATTTTTCAAAAAATGACCATTTTTCGACCAAATTTAGCTAACTTTTTGGGTCCAAAAATCGTTGGAGGAGGTTCGGGAGGGGGGGGGGTAGCCAAACGTTTGGGGAGGGTAAGTCAAAACATCTGTGGGGGGGGGGGTAAATTTGGTCGAAAATTTTGGGGGGATACCCCCCAAACCCCCCCCCCCCCCCACGGAAACTATGCCTATGGCTATGGGGATACGGATACCCCCAACCCCCCCCAGAGGAAACTATGGTCACCCACCCATCGTCGGAACCCCACACCTATGTCCGGGGGGGGGGGGTAAAGTTGACCAAAAATGATGGGGGATAAACCTTCTAAGTTGCCGTGTCCAGCAAAAATCTAATTTGGGAGGGACTTTTTCGCTAAATATTTAGAAATATAACTTTTTGCTAAAAATACGATATATATTTGCAACTGAAAATCAACAATATTTTAAACCAAGCATTCCCCCCCCCTCGACCACCCCACTCCCGCCCCCCAGGTACACATATTTCCACACCGCGCCCCCATAGGTGGCTTGGCAAAAAATTTGGGGGGGGGGCGGTTCCACTTCCAACGGAGGGTGGGGGGACCCCCCTAAATTTGCGTTTTTACCAGTTTTGGCCACTTTTCAGCAAAAAATTTGGGGGTGTAGCAAAATCAGAAAATCAGGAGGGGTCGCGAAAAATTGTCGTTTGGGGGGGTCCCCCCCTCCCTAACACACCTATGCCCCCGCCCTCCCCCCTTAACAAGGCTGAGGATTTCGGCGATACAGTGACGTTTCAGTTTGCATTTCGAGAAAATTTTTTGTCAAAATTCGAGGCTATGGAGGGATAGGCGCCCTCCCCCACACAAAACTGTGACTGAACCGTTTCCAAATTACTAGATTTACCATGCCTCCCCATTCCTGTAGCCAAATAGTTCTGCTAAAACTGTTTAGCGACCCCCACCTTAGGACATAGTCAGGGTACACCGTAGTAGTTGCTAGGAATCCGGACAGTATTTCAAAACATTTCAACAATTTTAGTCTACAGTTTTTTCGATTGTGCTGAGCCTATACTAGAAGGCGCTTTTCTTGGCTATTGTAGACAACATTACTGGTCAATAGAAAGGTCGATTAGCTAATCGTTGGCTAGTTGTCAATTTGACGTGAATTTAAAAAATCGTGCGTATGTTTTCTGCAAGTCAGCTACGCTTTAAATATTTGTTATTACGCAAGACTACGCTCATAGTACTCTTTATTTTTGCTGTCACCTGTCAGCTACGCAGAAGTTTTCCCGCTAAGTTGATCTGGCTCACCGAGCTCAGACCCACCTCCACCCCTAAAATTGGGTACAAATTTGGTAAAAATCCAAAAATTTTGTAAAACTTTTTTTTTGAAAATATTGTAAAAAATTCGAAAAATGGTTCAAAATAAGCTATAAACAGCTAAAGGCATTTAAAAACAATTATAAATATAAAAGATTACATAACTAATTCAAGGTGCTGGTTTTCGGGTATTTTTTGACTGATACGGCTTTAATCTTTTACGAAAATAGCCAAAACTTACGAAATAACTTATTCTAGTGTCCTTTAACATTAAGGACAAAGTTTGCTTGAAGATTTATACTCAATCGATACAGCGTCTAAATGCACATTTTATGAATGCCTATTAGCCGAAATTTATTGCTTTAAGCTAGAGATTTGGCCGAAAAACCAGTTTAGCAAATTTACATGTATTTTGTTTCGAACATCGATTTCTCAAAACTACAGGACAGATTCCGGAGATTTTTGGCAGACTCGAAACTCGCACTTCTACGGAGAGACATTTATCTTGAAGACATATGTGTCCTTCATATCATGTCACAAAAAGAACTTTTGGCCGATTTTTCAGTTTTGAGAAATCGATGTTCAAAAATTTTTTGGTCTATATTCATGTTGTTAGATGCCAGTAGGTCAGAAAGTTTCTGATATTTCTTCTAATTTTTCCAGTTTCGTAAGCTCATGTGCATGTAGAGATAATAAGCTTTAAAACGATATATAAAGCTCTTTCCAACTCCTACAATTGCGAAAGTTATAGCGTCATGCCTGAATCAAATGTACTCTTAAAAATTTGCTATCAAAACACAAAAATACATACGGTTACAAAAAGAAAATTAGGTTTTATAAATGACTACATCCTATGTTTCATACATCACACAAAATAATTCATCATAGATTTCATTTCATCATAATGTTCATTAATATTTCAATTCCCTTAATTACCAATTCTCCGTTAAAGATTCCGTGACGCCTTCAGTTTGGCGTGAACAATCCGAAGATCGAGTGACTTCATCGTATTTTCGCGTCAAGGTGGACATGGAATATATGGTCGGATCGCAGAAATTTTGAGTACGTGCCAGCTGCCGCCTAGACTACCTCTGACCTTCTGGATCACAAGATTCGCCGTTTTCTCGAACGTCCGACGATGGATAATGACTACGTCGAACATGTTGGGTTTGATTTTTCGATATCGAAGACCGGTCGCGCCAAGACCCGTTTTTCCGGTGGAAGCCTTATTGCGTTTAGTATCCAGGTAGCCCTTCGTCAAACCGTTAGGCATCCATGGCAATCTGGAAAACAGTGCACGTAAGTGTAATCGTAATAGCCGTAATTCAACAAGATACATAACTTACAAAATTCAGATTCAGTCTCATCAATTCGTACAATTCTTATGTTAGTAAACAACGATCTATGCATCAACTTTAAATGTATATCTGGACGAATATGATACAAAGCTAGTCTAGACATTATTCCAAATTTACCGCCAAAGTTCGTGCACTTCAAATCCTTCACACCATTTTTGTTGAACCGGCGACAAAAAAAGTTGAGTACTTTGATATTACAATCTCATCATAAAAATATTTCAGTTTTATTTTCGAATTTTCCACAATTTTCCCATTAAAGTTTCTACTTGTAGCTGATCTTCAACAGTTTGATCCCCAATTTCCTCAGTCAAAGTTTGTTGATCAGAGCCTGGATGGGCAGGGTCCCCACTCGACTGCCCCGAAGGTGGATCAGCCTGGTCCATAGGAAAAAGTCCTCCCCCCAACCCCATACTACCGCCGAGAACTCGGATCGGGTATGGCTGAATCAAATGGACTCTTACTAATTTATTGATAAATACAATTACGAACATACAGAAAAAGAAAGAAACTGTGATTATAAATGACTGCATAATACTAGATATACAATAATACGGTCAAAAATCCATGTTTACAAGTAGTAGTCTCAAATTTTGAACTCAGGCTTCGAATTTGACAAAAGTCTCTTGCTTTTCCTATTTCTTGCAAAACTCCCTCAATTTTGTTCTACTTTACTCAAGATCTATATAGCCACAAAGCCGAAGCTAAGGGCTAGATTTGATTCATACCTGAATCAAATGGACTCTTACAAATTTGCTATCACAACACAAAAATACATACGTTTAAAAAAGAAAATTAGGTTTTACAAATGACTACATCCTATGTTTGACGTTTCATGCATCACAAAAATATTTCATTTCATCATTATGTTCATTTATATTTCAATTCCTTTGATTAAAAATTCTTCGTTAAAGATTCCATAGATGCCTTTCAGTTTGGCGTGAGAAATCAGAAGATCGAGTGACTTCATTGCATTTTCGCGTAGCTTCTTCAAAGTGGATATGAAATATATGGTAGGATCACGGAAATTTTGCGTACGCGCCAGCCGCTGCCTCGATCTCCTACTGCCCCCGGGACCTCCTGGATAACCAGATTCGCCGTTTTCTCGAACGCCCGCAGATGGGAAATGACTGCGCCGAACATCTTGGGTTGGGTTTGACTTACGATGTCGAAAACCGGTTGCGCCAAGACCCGCTTTTCCGGTGGAAGCCCGGCGATTATTGGGTCCAGTATCCAGGTGGCCCTTCGCCAAACCTCGAGGCATCCATGACAATCTGAAAAACAGTGCACGTAAGTGTAATCGTAATAGCCGTAATTCAACAAGATACATAACTTACAAAATTCAGATTCAGTCTCATCAATTCGTACAATTCTTATGTTAGTCAACAGCGATCTATGCATCAACTTTAAATGTATATCTCTGGACGAATATGATACAAAGCTAGTCTTGAGTCCAAATCCACCTTTGGATTTCTGGAATGGCTATTCCCCCTCCTGTTTTAAGGAGAAAAGCTCGGTTGCTTGCAGTTAATTTCCTTTGTGCCGGTTGCCCAACATAGCCATCTCATGTTTGTTGGCTGAATTTCATCAATAGGTTTTGAAATTTTTAGCTTTACAGATTTCCCCCCCCCCCCAATTTCGAACTGCATCCCTAGCATTCTCCTCAATTTTCGCAAATTTAGAAAAATAAGAACCAATCATACTCCGATTAACCAAAATAGAACTTCCTTCTGCTTATTGTGCTTTCGCATAGGATCGGTATATTCTAAATTTTTCCTTAAATTCGGAAAAAGTTTCTGTCTAATTTTCTCTTCTTGGATTTGTTTTCTGTAAAACACAATATGAAAATTCATTGCAAAAATAAAAATTTTTTTCAATTTAAAATAGTTAAGGAATAGAATTTTTAGAATAATAAAAATAGTTGCAAAGGAGAAGGAAATTTGACCACCAATTCTCAAAAATTAGAAAAAACAGACTGGTTTAGGCTTGTTGGATCTATCATCGTTTTGGCGTTCGCTGGCTCTTTCCGGACTTCGGCAACTTCCGCCTGATGTTTGTTGTCTTCGACTAGAGACTTCTGTAATTGCGTCGGCATTTTGCCCATGACGTTCCTGGCCAACCATCTGGATCAGTCGTACGCTCTCGGTTCGATCAGTTCGAAGCCGCATGCCCACGTGTCGCTCGGAATGCCGTTGCACTCGACGAGCCGCGTGCCCTCCGTTTCTCTCAATCAAGAGTCCGCGAGTTCGAAATCACGTTTCTTCGAAAGTTCAGACCGAGTTTTTTCAAAAAAGTTTATTCATGGCTTCCGCCTGCTATTGTTCATCTAAGGTTTCGTCTCTCATTGAATTGCCTCTAGAAATTTCTTCGCCCGGATGGGCCGGGCCCCCATCCTGCTGCCCCGACAGGGTTCAGCCGGACTCCCAGAATACAATCCGCCCCCATACTACCGCCGAGAAGTCGGATCGGACATGGGTTTGGACACCAAAAATCTTCAACTCTATCCAAATCTGGGGAGAGTCGATTAGTCTTAGAAGCGCACGAGACTCAGACAAAATCTGGCTGAATCTTTCCTGCCTAAAGTCTCACCAAAAAATGTAGGGAGCGAAATTGTTTTGTTTATACTGTATTACCGGTACATTTTGACTGCAGCACTGTATAGATTTTCTGAACCGTCATGGCATGAACTTTCTTTTAGTAAAAAAAATTTTGAAAAATTAAAAGTCATCAAATGAAGCCGATTTTTTAAGTTTTGAAAGATCAGTGCAGGATTCAGAACTAGCCGTTAGGTGGAAAATTAGCCCATGTCCCAGACATTTTGAATCCCGAATATCAACTCATTTCGTCAAAATTGGGATACTTATTCAATTTTTTCGATTTTCAAGATCCTTTGATCTTTCCCGCTTTTCCAACTTTGACTGGCCATGCGACTCACTCAATGCAAAAATTTCTTAATTCGATTTTCAGCTTTCATGCGATATATGGTTTTTTAAAAATTTGAAAATAGATTTTTCGAAAATACCACTTTTGATCAAATATTTCAACAATAGGAATCCAAAAAAGTGGGTAGACCACAACATTAACATAACAAGTTTGATCTGAAGCTCGAATCCAACGATACACTTTTCAGGCTACGATTTTTAAATTGTTCCAGTACGAATTTTTAAACAATTTCCCATTTCAGCTGATTTTTGGCAAGTTGTGCTATATTGCATTGATTTGCAGCAAATAGCGTAAACTATCCAAAATCAGGTGAAATAAGGAAATTGTTTAAAAATACGTTGCGGGGGCAATATAAGTCGCAGCCACCAAAACCTTATATTGTTTGATTCAGCTCAGATGATGATGACTTTGCTGATAATGTTATTTTTTAATTCCCCTTTTGCTGGATTCGCATTGTGAAATTTTGGGTCAAAAAGTGGTATTTTTCGAAAAATCGATTGTCAAATTTTTGAAAACTACATATAATACAGTTGACACGTAAGCGGTCCTGAAAAATCCAATTTAAAAAATTTTTGCATTGATAGTCAAAAGAGTAATGGCTAGTCAAAGTTGGAAAAAGCGGCAAAGATCAAAGATTTTGAAAAAATCGAAAAAATTGAATAACTATCGCAATTTTTGACGAAATGAGCTGATATTCGGGATTCTTAAATGTCTCAGACATGGGCTAATTTTTCCACAGAACGGCTAGTTCCTGGCTTCTACTGGTCTTTCAAAATCCTAAAAATCGGCTTTTTTTGATGAATTTTAATTTTTTTTTAAAAATGTTTTCAACCAAAAGAAAGTCTATGCCATGACGGTGCAGAAAAATATATACATTGCTGCAGCAGAAATGTACCGGTAATTCACAGTACACAGAACAATTTTGGGAGACTTCTTATATTTTTGGTCAGACTTAGTAAGTTTTTCTTTTTTTGTTTTCTTCAATTTTTGTCCCCTTAATAGGAATTCTTAGTGCGTACTTGTAAAGTCCAATAGTGCGCACTAAGAATCAGTTCTATGCTTTGGAGTCCCCAATAGGGATTCCCTCTATTGATTTTTCAGTGCCTTCTTGCGCACTGCTTTGCACTGTTTGTGCATTGAAAATTTGCGTGTCATTTTGACACGTTCTTTCACCACGTTAATTCGGTTGCTAAAACTGGGTCTATCAGGACTTATAGTCTTATGACTTCCTGGTAGATCCAGTTCATTTCATATTTATTTTTTGATGGCTTCCTAATGCAGCCATCCTTTGTTTATGCCATGTATTGCCAAATGGGAGGAAGCCAAGAAGCCTCCTGGATTTCACGTGAAAGGTTAGTTATTTGGTTTCTTTTTTCTCCTTATCTTAAACTCTTGTTTCAACTACCCAGACGACAACCCCTCCTGTAAAGAAAATCACATACAAACACATAAAACATAGAAAGTTTTTATTCAAGGTTCAACTCCACGGGATTCCCACCATCGTCAAATATTCCTAAATTCATCGTTCACCTCGTCTGGACGATCTGGGATTAAGTGCCTTTTTGGAAACGCAACACCAAGAATCTTCGGATGACGTCTGAGAACGTATTCCAAAAAGTGGCTGAGTTACTTGCGGCAACCCAGCAGTGACGACATCTAGGATCCAGGTGGAAGCTTCCCAAACGTCTAGGCATGCACGGGCAATCTGCGAAACAATGCATATTTGTATCATCAAAGTATTCGTTATACATAACTTGACAAATTCTTACAAACTCCATCCTCCGTTTCGTCTACTTTTTGCTATTCTTATTGCTGTAAAAATGGATCTGTGAACGAGCTTTAAGTGTACGGCTCGTGCTTTACTAAGAAACAACACTAGTCTTCAAAGAGGACAACAGGCTCGGTCAGTGTTCCACATTTTCAAAATATTGTCCCCATCTTCTTTCAGCCGCCGATAAAAAGACTAAATACTTTCGTCTTACCAAGATTTTGTACATAATATGATAGCAGTATGACAACAGGCAGGCTCTCAGTTATCAGAGCATAAAACTAGGCTATGCGCGCTATCGGCTAACCCCCCCCCCCCCACAAACTAACCCCCCTCTCACCGGCCCCTATATGGGTACGGGGTCCAAACGGGGGTCGCTCACTGCTTTGCATAATTACACGTTATAATTAACCGAGGGCTAATTTGGGAACAGGGTGCAAGCGTGTATGTTTAACATATGCATGTAGAAAACATACTAAGCGAGATGAGCGACCCCCGTTTGGAACTATGTAGCCATATAGGGGCGGTGATAATATGAGAGGGGGTCAATCGAATTTGTGGGGGGGTTAGCCGTAGCGCGCACAGTATAGTTTTTGCTCTGATAACAGCGAGCCTGCCTGTTGTCATACTCTTATCTATTATGACACTCTTGGTCTTACTATCTCTTGCCACAAAAATGTTTTAATTTGACCTTTTGAATTTCTATGATTTTTCCATTAAACAACACCACGAAAGGGGTAAATTGCAAAGGCAACGTGAATTCAGCTTTCCTCAACTCCACAAAAAAGTTTGAGCCATGGAAGCTTGCAAAGTTTCTTCTATAGTTTGTACATGCCTATAGAAATACTCGAAAAGTGGATGCACCGCTTTCTTTCCCTGGTTTGCTTTTTGCATTTAACAATCAACCGCTGTGTTAAGATTTTTGACGAAACTTCTGGGAGTCCTGTGCCCCTTCCGCTTTCGGCATTGCCGCTTTATCCCTGCTTATTTAATATCTACCTGCAGGTGCCCAAATACAGCCTTCCATGGCGTTTGTCAACCTTTCAATTGCCTCCACCGAACGGCTTCTAAACCAAGTTTGGTACCAAAGTCCTGACGAAAAATCGTCATTAATGTAGTAACCCTGCCATAATGAGATGAACTTCTAGGAGGTGAAGAAAGCCTAACTTTCTCGTCTATTTGCAGACATCTCCGTTCTATTGACATCTAAAAATTCGCAATTTCTCTGGGACCAAGTCCATAGGATAACGTGGGGGGGCGAACGGGGGGGGTGCAGACCCCTCAGCCCGGCAAAAAACGGGTAGACCCCCTCAGCAAAAAGGAAAAAAGGGCAGACCCTCTTCTCCAGAAAGCAAAAAAGAGTAGACCCCTCAGCGATTTTCACTGAAAATTGGTAATTTTTTAGCAAATTTTAGCGATTTTTTCAAAAAATTTCTTAAAAATCGCTTAAAATTGTCATCTTTTACTAATTTTTGGTCAAAAATGTTAAAAATTCGCAATTTTTGCTAATTTCGGAGGAGACCTCCTTAACATTTTGGAATTTTTCAGGGGTAGACCCCTCGCCGAGGTCGGGGTAGACCCCCCCAGAAACGGACCCCGTGTTAATGTATGCTTAAGTCCCACCGAAATAATTACCGTTTTCTGCATTTTTAAGACCGGCCAGATGCTTTTTCATAATTTTCGTAGACTTGTGCCACCCTGTCTACTGAAAAAAGTCTCTTAGCAAAAGTTGGCGTCGTCAGCATATGCCCCAAATTTAATGTCATCATTTTCTACAAACGTTCCATTATCTGATTATCATTTCTGATAACAGAATTTGTTGCATAAAACATATAAAAGAGGAGGGAGAGGGCAACCTTGGCGTATTCCCCTTTGAAGCTGAAAGGGTTCGGATAAGTATCCGTTTACCAGAACCGAACTTTAAATCCTGCTTTCGGCGTAAGTTATTTCACCTATTTTCGGAAAGTCTCGCCGAGGCCTAACTTTTCCAAAGTTCTGTTCAAAAACTCCCACTCAATCATATCAAAGGCAGACATTTAATCTACTGACAGAAAACACCCTTCTCTTTTGCTTCAAATAGGCCAGTCTAGTTCAGCGAAAAAACGGAGTCCCGTATATCTCGCTCCTTACTCCACACGATTAGTCCGTATGCGCCAATGAGGCCATAATTTTTTAAGCAGATTCGTAAGGATCTTTGACAAATTTTGTAATCCAGATTCAGCATACTAAGTTTTAGGTTGCGTTTATCTATCAGCTAGTTTGCCATATCCCTTCTTCTTCTTTCCCCTTATAAAGGAGGCTAGTCAAACCAAACTGCATATCCGGCATGACCTTCCCTGTCGAAAGCCAAGCTTTGAAAAAAATCGCCCAAATAGGCACAATTTGGGTTTTATTAATTTTTCAAAATTCCATAGGTATCCCATCACTCCCTGGGGTTTTCTTCGCTTGGATTTCATCTATTGCTTTCGAAATCTTTTGCTTCAGTGATTTCGGTATCCAGCGATATTTTTTCCTATTTTGACAAGGACAAATTTCTCTTATTACAGAATTGTGAGAAGCCCCGGCCTCAATTCTTTTTCTTGAGAAACTCAGTATTCAGTTAATCCATTCTGCTTAAAAATTGAGTTGAAATGTCTATTTTCAGCTTGCTGTTTTTCTTAGCAGTAACAATCGAGTAGTTATCGGCCAGGATCTCTTCCCTGTGTGCTCTTCGTAAAATGTCTTCAATTTCCAAATTTTCCAAAATCTTCAACTCCCGCTTCAAGTCCTTAATTTGATTTCAGTTTCCTTTAAGAATTGCATTTACCAACATGTTTTCGATATTATTCTTTTCTAGCTTTTCTAGCAACATCTAGCTTAGAGATTGCCATCTTCTCAATATGTCTCCCCTGGACTGGTGTAGCTTGAAAGTTTCCGTATAATAATCCAGTACAGTTTCCAACTCATCAATAATACCTCATTAGACAGCAAAGCCGTATTCATTTTCCAATCAGACTTCCCACGATTTTGGTATAGAATTGAACTTTCATTTTTAGCACAAACAGCAAAATGGTCAGAAAAGCTGACTGCCCTATGTTCAATAAACTCATGTAAAACGCGAGCGAGTAAAATGTAAATTCTATCATTTTGGAAACAGCGTTCTAAATACAAAAACGCTTTACAAAAAAACTGGTTTGTTTTCCGGCTTTGCCGGAACATATACATTCAACAAATTTACCACACGTTCAGAAATATTAAACTGAATTTCAAAAGCTCTTTACTCAATTTCAAAGTTACATTCAAAGAAACCTAGACCCTTACATTAGCTCTATTAACTAAGTATGGAAATGCCTTCTCCTTGATCCCTCGTGAACAGAGAGTGGGAAATTCTAAATTTTTGACTAAAAACTGAATTAAATTCCTCTTCCCAGTGACCTTTGTATCTTGCAGAAATATGATTTGAAATGCTGAGCAAAAAAGATAAATTTGTTCATTTTTCAATCTGGAGGATATTCCTGCAACGTTTAATGTTGCAAAGGAGAAAGCATTTCTGGTTAAAATGTCTGAATGAAATGGACTCTTATTCGTTTATTCTTAATAAATACAATTATAACATACAGAAATTACGAAAGTAATTGTTATAAGTGACTGCAAAATACTTGAAGTACAATACACAAGTCATAAAACACATTTACGAAGTCTCATCTGAATTCCTCAACTCATATCTCAATTTTGGAAAATTCTTTTGTTTGTTACAATCCTTGCAAAACCTCCTGTACTTTGGTCTGTGTTCCTAAAGATCTGTCTAATGTATATATAGCTACCGTAAACCTGCAGCACAAAATTTATAGGGTCAATGAGATCTGAGCAGCCCTATAAAATGTATGTATGTAAAATGTTATGTAAGCGCTGTCCAGCTATTTTCTCTATACTGCCTTTACTATTACATCCTAAAAAATATAGGGTTTTGTTCCTGATTTTCAAATGTATATATAAGTTTCTGTTTAAGAGGGAACCAAGATTTCCAGCTTGTTACCGGTAGCACGAGATGTTTTCTCTAGATCTGATTCCAGATCTGCCATCTGCGTGCAGCTACTGGAATACCAAGCCGTATGACCCCCTCTTATTCCCGATCTGGAATCAGGTCGGGCTGCCAAACGTCGGAGACTATTTATAGAGAGGCAGTTTGGACCTTCTCCTGAAGAAGGAATTTTAGAATTGTTTCAGAAGAGAGACGTTTGTTTGAAGTTGTTTTGCAGCAGTTACGTGAGATCGCTTTTTGAGCTGTTGAGCTCTTGATAAGAGCTGGGAGGCGGTCTACTGCGTAGTTACCCTTATCAGGCGAGCCCTGATTTTTGAATTTGTTGATTACCAACATTTTTAGTTCCTCGTTACCAACTCACAAATAACCAAGTTCACGGCGGCAAACTTATCAAAACGATTCTGACTCCCGGCAAATGATCGAATGACAAGAACTTCCGTGTCGGAAAACGAGATAGAAGAAAAACAGCGAGAAACTACAAACGGGAGAATTTTCATCACAGTTGGCAGTTTCTGGCGGAACAAAAACCAAAAAGCGATACAGACAGCAAAATTCCATTACGAATGGCAGCTTTTCTAGTGTAATTTGACCATGAATTTACACAATCTGCTATATTCCAAACACAAGAGCAGGATTCCACAAAGTCTTGCGAAACACAAGTAGCAAATTCCAAAACGAACGGCAGGTTTCCTTGGCAGCTTTCCATAGAACCGTACAAGCCGCTAAATCGCTCGGAATGCGGTCATTTGTTCGGAGTCAGAATGTTTTGACAGATTTCATTAGGTATTAGTTCCCCTCGTGTGAACGATTTTACAAAACTACCGGAAATATGCATTCCCAAAAGATTTGGATGGAGAAATACCCAAAAAATGCTTTCTGATAGAGTTTCTTACAATTTTAACGTTCGTCTTAAAACTTTTCCAAAAGTGGTTTGGTGGGTCTTGATCTGGCAAAACGCTCTTAGTTTTATCTCTCAATCTTCTCCACATCTGTCTAACATATATAAAGTTACTGTGGACCTGCAGCATCAATTATATCGAGTCAATGAAGCATTTACACAGGCTTTGGGTTTTGTCATGGATTGCGTGGGACGAGACTGGTCGGAAGGGACGGGACAAGACTGGTCGCGTGCAATGGCATCCCGAGGGACCACCACTGGGGGTGCTGCCTTTTCCTTGACGATCCTGCTGGGGCGAATTACTCAAAATGGCGAAATCAGAACACCCTTGGCAATATGTTGACCCAGCTTCGAGTTCAGCTGGTTCGCGATGAGCGGTATTCGGCGGAAGTCAAGGAAGCCAGAAAAAGGATTAACGATCGCAATGCGGAAGCAGGATCAAACAAGAAGCCCAAATCCGACCCCTAAAAGGACGTTTTAGTTTCGCTTTCTTTCTTTTCATAATTTTCTAATATGGGTTCTAAAGATTCCTTCTCCTTAGCAACTATTAATGTTTCTGGAATTTCATCTAGACTCAAAATTGATCAAAGTCTCGACCTTGCACTAAATTTCCAGATTTCCAGAAACAAACTTAAATGAGCAAAATTGGATGGAAGTGGACGAAGAAATTTTGGATGAAAGATTTCGAATTTTCCATTCAACAGCAGTGAATAAAGGAGAAGGAATCTCCATTCTTTGTAACAGGAAATTGCTAGACAGATTTTCTATGGTTTTCAGAAATTAGAGGAAGAGAGTTAGGAATCCAGTTTAAAATCGGGGATAAAAAGTCAGCCTTGTTAATATTTACGCACCATCAAATCCAGGCCAAATGTTTTCAAAAATTTACAAACGGAACTGTCTGGAAAGGAATTAGCGAACACAATTGTAATGGCTGGTGACTTCAATTTCGTAGAATCCTTAGAATTGGATAGATTTTCGATTCACAACCACAAGTCGACTGTTTTTGCCGCACAATGAGGGAAAAAAAGGAAAAATTTAGAGTGTAAGACGTTTATAGGGAAACACATTCAACAAAAGGAATTTTCTTTTTACTCGCTAGCATGGGGAACTAAAAGTCAAATCGATAGAATGTATTTCACCGAAAGTGCTAAAATTAGTACTAAAAGGATCGAACAGAACCATGTGACCTTTTCACACCACTGTGCCGTCACTGCTGAAATCGATCAAAGACATTTTTCTGAAAAACGAGGAAAATCTTATTGGAAACTAAACAAATTACTAGCTAATGAAGATGTAATCACAGAACTTAAAGGACAAATCGAATATTATGTGCAACTATTTCGAATTAAGCCGCAGCCGATGGAAATTATGCAAAAACATGAGATCCACGGGTGGTATAAGGGTTCTTAGATTGGTGTCGGAGGAGTTTGAAAGAGGGCCATTGGCACCGGGATTGTCCGGAGAAAACGGCAGGATGGAGGTCCCCGGTCCGGTAGAAGGTGGGAAACAGTAGCGCCGGTTGAGAGGCCGGTGGAACCGGTAGAGCAGCAGATGGCTAAGGAGGTCCCGGAACTGGAAACTGGAATGGATTGGGCCAAGGAGGTAGAATCCAGGGAGGCTTCGGCAACTAAATCGGACACTGCGAATTCTGAGGCGAAGAAGTGGAGCTCGGTCAAGGAAAACCTGGGATAAGGTGTTCCAGTCCTACGGCAAAACGTCACGCCCTTCTTTAGGAAGGTCTTCGTGTTTTCGAATCATGCGTCGATAGGCTTCCAAAAGGACGGACATTCGTTTCTTGACGAACGAGCATTATTATTTTTGGAGGAGAGCCAAAATTTTCGACAATAAGGAGGCAGCAAAGGCCATTCTCGATTCGGATGATCCGGTACGCGTACGGTACGCGTACGGTACGCAAATGGGCCATAAAATCCTGGGTCCCCTGAATATGACCGGCGTGTGGAATTCTTCGGAGCGGGTCAAGGCTATGGGACGGCATCGAAGCTAAATTTCTGCAAAATAAAGAAGCCAGGACTGAACTGATTAAGACCGAAGGAACTAGGTTGGTGGAGTGCAATGGAAATCCAAGGGACGTTTGGGGATGCGGCCTGAAATTGGAACACCTCGAGTGGCGGACTTCTCGAAGTGGACGTCGGAGAATGTTTTGGGGAATATGCTGACCCAGTTGGAGACAGTACATTCTGAGCGATAAGAGATTTGAGGCGGAGGTTCAGCAAGTTCGGAGCCAATCTAGACAACAGGGCACAGCCAACAAGAAGCCAAAATTTAACTAAAAGACGTTTTGTTTCTCTTTCCTAATGTATACTAGAAATTGCTTCTCCTTTGAAACTTTTAATGTTGCAGGCATTTATTCGTTAGCCAAAATTGAACAAATTTATCTATTTGCGATTCCTTTCAAATTATTTTTCTACAGGAGACAAATTTAAAGCAAAATCATTGGATTGAAGATTTCGGACAACATTTTTTGAACAAAAGTTTTTGACCTTTCATTCATTTTCAACAAAGGAAAAAGGAGAAGGAATTTCAATCTTAAATTAATAGAGAATTGGTTCTAGTTTTTTAAAGTTCTATGAATTTTCTGGTAGAGCATTAGGAATTGAGACAAGAATTGGAGATAAATTGTTAAAGTTCGTTAATGTATATGCTCCAGCTACTCCAGAAATTCGCCAAAGTTTTTTAGAACCTTATCTCACAACTTGAGTAATCGATTAGTTTATGACACTGCAATTCTTGGCATGGCATACTTTTTATTAAAATTTTGGTATCAGTCCTGGTTTTATAGCCCGGTTTCGGATGCTATTGAGTGGCTGACAAAAGCTGGGAAAAATACATCTTGAATCCAGCAATCAGGAAACCTAGTGGCTGTAGCCAGGGCAGTTTTGCCAAAAACGCATGGGGGCTTCGTCACCGGAAATTGAAACCAGAATTTTAGCACAAAGGTTAATATCTCAAAAAGTGGCACATAACTTTCGACTTTTCCGAAACGCGCTAGGCCAGGGCAAGGCACAGAAGTGCCCAAATTTTATAGAATTAAGGAAAGCAGAAAAATTACCACAAAATTTTACACCTATGGGAATACTTTTTAACGGGAAAATTGCAGATTTTAGCTCCTTAAATGAAGGCATTTCTATAATGAAATGATTGTTATGAGACATGTGAGATTTTTCCGTCCAGTTGAGCAGAAATGGGAGGAGATTTTCGAAAGTGAAATTTTTGTGGCCTCCAATATGAAGGAATTTAAAGACTAAATTTGTGTCGGGAAAATAAAGAAATGTACATTTAAGCTTAATACACAGATCTATTTTCACTAATACTAGAATTGTTAATATTGATGAAACTAGTGATGAATTTTGTGACCTTTGTAAAGATTTCATTAATGAGTTTCATGATGATAATTATGTTCATTGTTTTGCAGAATGCCATGCATGCCTGGGTGTCTGGAATGCTGCCTGGATTCTCGACGAAATTTTCACAAACTTACGCGGAAGAGGAAATGGGGCACTGCCTGTCTTTGGATTGGTCCACCAAACGATGCCAAAAATCCTGGAAGTCGCCCTACCGGGATTAAAAAAATGGAGCCGGCGGCGAATTTACTGATCCAGGAGGCACATGGGACAATCTGGAGTTCACGGGAGAAATACAAGAAGAATGGGATCTTCCCAAATCGAAGGACCTCAACTTCATCGATCCTAAAACTTTTCACCAAAACTGCGAAGCGAACCCTGGAACCCGGAATTGTCCAATCCAGATTGATGGGCGTGTATCGAATTTTCACCGATCACTTTCGAATTAAAGCTGTGGCAGCAACTGTTGTGTTAAATTAGAGTTGTCACTTTTAACGGTATTGATGCTGTGCGATTTTGTATTGGGAGAGTTGGTGAATGGGAAGTTTGCCAGTAAGCTAGATGAGACAGCAGTTTTCCTAGCTCACCATAAGGGCAAGATGCCATTTTAAAACAAATGGGTCATGTTTAACTGAAAGTGGTACAAATTAAATTACACAATACGAGTCAAAAATGCTGTCCTGAATGGCAGTAAATGGAAAGTAGAAAGAAATTTCTTTTGTTTTTACTAGTTAGAAATGTAACTAGAAGCTCTTAGAACTGCTGTAGAGTTCCATCAACTCAATGGATCCCTGATTGCCCAACGAAAAACTGACATGCACGTACGGACTTTTTGAACGATTAAATCAGCTTAAAACATTTTAATTCGTGATTTTTAAACTTTTATGACAGTTTTGTGTTCAATGTATGCGATCTTCGTGCAGGAGGAAGTTAAGAAGGTAGCTAGGAAGGATAAATGAAGAAAATGAGGATTAGATAAGAAATTACTGAAAAAATAATTTTCCTGTTCAAAAATAACGGCAAAATTGCCATTTTCAGAAATGTTCATTTTTGACTGTAAGTGGCAATTAAATTGCCAAATACAATCAAAAATGATGCCCTTGATGGCGAGAGTGGTGAGAGAAGAAATTTCTTCCCAATCCTCCGTCAAAAAAGGTCTTTGAAATTCAATATTTTTGTCTAATATCAGGACATTGTGCAACATCAACTGCTTGATGTGCATTTTGACCTTTTCTTATTTTCCAAAGATTCTTAGGGTCTAGGATGTTCTAAATAAGGAAGCGCGAAGAGCTTTGCGAATTGCCACCAGAATGAAATCTTAACATAGTGAAAATTCACTAGGAATCGCGGCATTTCAGGTCCTGACTTTGCTCACTTCTTGACAGAAACAGACCCTTAGCAGTTACCAGCGCAAATGAGAATATAACCCAAGCTTGTGTTGAAGGCTAGATTGACCCCATACCATTGATGCTGCAGTTCTACAGTAGCTATATATACGTTAGAAAGATCTTTAAAACGAAATAGAGTAAGATTGAGGAGGTTTTGCAAGAAATAAGAGAACCAAAATATTTTAGCCAAAATTAAGACCTGAGTTCAGAAGTTTCAGTTGAGCTATATCTTTGCCTCGTTAATGGTAATTACCGTAATATGTAGTCATTTATTACCCCGTGTTCTCATTTTCTGTATGCTATAATTGTATTTATTAATAAATATGTAAGAGTCCATTTGATTCAGGTACTTGATATACCTGCGTCATCTGCCGTTAAGACTAATTCCGAAACCCATTTCCGATCCGAGTCTTCTCGGCGCCGATGGGTGGAGGATTGGACACCGGGAATCCGGCTGCGCCTAGTTCTGTGCAACAGGATGTGGACGCTGTCTCATCCGCGGATCAAACTTCTGAGATGGAAACTTCAGCTGAGGGGGATCCTCAAACTTTCGACGAAACTTTGAACGATCAACTCCAAATCGAGAAACTTAATAAACTTTTAGTGAAGAAAACTGGTTATGTCCGTTTGGACTCTGAACTTTTTCGACTGAAGGACTACGAAATCGCGCAACTAATTGTTGACGGAAATTCGGCGGAAGTTAAGCCACAAAATTTGAAACATATTGGACGATGTTTGAAGCTCTGACTTTTCAATCGCATGAAGCTCGTGAATTGGCGGTGCATGACAAACTCAAAATTGGTCAAATTTTGGCGGCGGTGGATCGACCGATGGAGGAGTTAGGAGTTGAGCAACCTAGGAGACTTCTGCAGAAAATTCGGGAAATTCCAGAAATGGACTCGGACGATCACGTTTCGAACTTTTTTAAAAGGCCTAGGTTCTTCCCCTGTTCTGAGTTTCGCTGGGTGGAATATGGACAAACGGGAATACGAGACGGACGCCGGTCGGTCTGGGTCGCGGTTCCTAGAAGCAAAAAGGTTCCGGGTTTCGTGCGGTACTCATGTCAAACTGTTAAGCGTAGCCTTAAGATCCACATCTGTGCAAAGGATCACCGGATTGGTGTAGGAGGTGTCTGGGAGAAGGCCATTGGCACAAGGATTGTCCAGATCAGGAACGACCACCCTTAGGGGAGCCTGGTAACCGAAGGTGTGAGGTCAGGAAACAAGGACCCCCAGCAAGAGGTTCTCGTTCAAAAGCTAGATTGGGCGAAAGAGACGGAGGCGGTCTTGTCGGAGGGTCCTCCACCGCTGACTAAGGAGGAGGAAAAATGGAAACGGGCCCTGGTGTCCTGTGAGGAAGACTAGTACTCTCTTCAGCTTAAGCAGACTGATTAATCGTTATTACCTGAACAGATTGCCAACTGCCATGTTCCTGTAAGTGTAACAGCTCTAACCACAAATGCTTTACTGGTCTAGATATACATTCATTCTATACATTAGTTGCAAAGATTGGTCAGTACGATGACCACAAGTTGTTTAGGAATTTTTTCGCCGGGTAAGCCTTACTTTTTGTCGCATGAAGGTTAATTCAAGGATTAATGCTAGTGCTTTTGTCTTTGTGGATAATGTACATAATTTGAGGGAGTGTTGAGTGTTTTTATCTATGTATATTCAGCTGTCTGAATACTGTCTGAATGTAAATGTACATAGAATGTAAATAAAGCTTGTCATTGTTATCGTAACAGTGCGTAAGGTCCATAAAATAGTAGTAGCACCTTAGCACTAACCTGACCAACAGCCAGTTGCCAACATAAGTAGCTTAAGCTGATACTGGACTTGTAGAACTGCAGAGTTGAGTTGATCATGCAACACACCAGACTCATAGATATATAAGTTTCTAGGAATATCGTCAGTTAACCTTTAACCGTAAACGTTAAGTGGCTTACAGGTCTCTCCCGAAAATGAGCCTCCCTCACCTTTTATCCCTGAAGCGAATACTGGCTAGCGGCGATGATTATTACTGTCTTATTATTACCTATTTTTATGTAATTTGACACGTCAGCAAAATTCCGAATGCATTTTCATTTTTACGCGTCGGCGAATATTCCAGTAGGAACCGACTTGATTCCATACTTGGCAGCAAATTCCTGAGCAATGGGCACATTCGGGATTATCAGCAAAATTCCAGATTTCCCAGAGGTATTCCTGGAATCTAAAAAATCAACGAAATTCTTTGAACTAAATTGCAGATTTTCCAGAGTTAATTCTGGAATCTAAAATCTACGAAATTCTTGGAAGCTAAATTCCAGAATTCCCGGAGGTATTCCTGGAATCTAAAAATCAACGAGATTCTTGGAGCAAAATTCCCGACTTTTCCGAGGTATTCCTGGAATCTAAAAATCAACGAAATTTCAAGAATCTTTTCCTCGGAATGTCAGCCAGCAACGGGGATCAGAATCTTTGGACAGGACGCATAATTCCCTGTGGTAGTTTCGAGTTCCCCGTTCTGATTTCGGATTGCGTGAAAAAACCTGTTTTCTGCTTGTTGCTTTTCAATTCTCTTTGCCGTCGATAGAGTATAGTTTTCAGCCAAAGCTTCCGACCTATGGGTCCTGCGCAGTATAGCTTCAATTTCTTCGTTTTCATAACGTTTTAGATTTCGTTTGGAAATTCTAATTGCATTGCTAATGCCGCCAAGTAAACTTTCGCATTCTCTCCTTTCTTTTCGTTGCTTCCTTGATGCCAGTTTGCCTTTTCTTTGAAAAATGCAGCAATTTCGCTCTTGAATTTTTCCCAATCTTCAGGATTTCCTCGGGTGTTTACCAGTTCTCGAGCTTCTCCATCCATCTCTTCATAATTCAGAGGTTTGGTAATCAGTTTCCAGTAGGACTTTCCTCGCTTCTCGGAACAGATAGAAGTTTCAATTTGTGCTGCTACTGCGCTTTAGGATGAGAAAGAGGAGTAGGTTTGTGAAAGATGTTAAAGCAGAATTTTTTTAGCGCTTTCTGAGAAATACAGCCTATCTATTCGATTTTCAGTTCCCCAAGCTGGAGAGAAAAATGAAAATTGCTTATACTTCTGGATTCTTCGCTCTACAGACATCCGAAATTTTCAATTGTTCCCTTAATTCGTCTAAACCTTGCTAGACCTCTCTAGGCAGAAAATATGCCTGATTAGAACCTTGATTATCGCACTCCAGTGACCGACGAAATTGAAATTTCCCGCCGTGGGCAAAATTTCGTCGGAAATTTTTCCTGAATTTCATTTTCCAATGATTTCAAACAATTTGGTCGATTTTCAGCTCGGTGCCATAAACACTGATCAACTTAACTTGTACTTCCCCAATCAAGAAATTTACACCAAGCATTGTTGCAGGGATTTCCAAAAACAGAAAAAAATTGGTACCAACACAATTTCGGTTACAAATTTTGGAGACTCCTTCTCCTTTTTCTCTCGTCGAATATGAAAATCGGAAAACTTGGAAACTTTTCCTGAAAAATTCTATCGAAGCTAATTAGCCCAGTTTGTTTCTTTTAAATTTGTTTCGTAGAAAAACTATTTGAAATTTCAAAGGAAATTTGTTCAATTTTGAGTTTGATGAAATTTCCGCAACATTGAGAGTTGCTAAGGAGAAGGAGTTCCGTGCTAACCATTTTTGAGGGAATAGACAAAGAAAATGGAAAACTACGTCCTTTAGACGGGTTTGGTTCGCTTGTTGGCTTCATCTCCGGAGTTGTGATCCGTGACTCGTTTTCTGATCTCAGTGACTTGCCCGACATCGGTCCTTGATCATTTCCTTACACAGATGGGTCAACATGTTTTCTAGGATATTCTTGGGCGAGCCAATTTTGTGGTCCATCACTTTTGGGTCTCCTATTCGAAGTCCGCATCCCCAGACGTCCTTGGGATTGCCGTTGTATTCAACGATTCGAGTTTTCTCCGTTTCCAGGAGAGCGGCTCGGGCTTCAGGATTTCGCGTAAATTTGTAGGACAGTCCGGTTCACATCGCTTCGAATCGTTCGTTCGCCGCCCACTTCATCTCAAAGCAACGTCGACACCAGTCTGGCGATCCCTTGTACCACAGGTGTACCTTGGCGATCTTTTCGAAAGTTCTAGCACAATACGAAAACCCCGCAATTTTCCGATCTTTCGGCACCATCAACCAGACAGACCGCCTACCGTCCCTAATTCCCGTTTGTCCGTATTCTGACCATTGAATTTCAGATCCCAACTGATAACCGCTTTCGGCACCGTGGTCATTCGAATCCTTTTCAGGAATCCCTTTGATCTTAACCAAAAATCGTCTGGGTCTCTTAGTCCCTGATTCCTCCCAAGGCTTCTTGACCGGCAATTGCTGATACCCGAACTTCAGCTTACGTTCTACGGCTAAATTCTTCGCTTTCTCGGTTGGAAAAGTCAATACTAACGATTTTCCAAGCTCGTTATAACGTCTGCGGTTTCACCGCCGGCGGATTGTGTTGCACCAAAAGTTCAGCTGGTCCAAAATCCCTTCAAGAATGAAAGTTCAAACGTCAATTTGATATAACCCAGTCTTTTCAAAAAAAGTTTGTGCATCTTCTCAGTTTCTGGTTGATTAAGCTTAAAGTTTGATCTTTCGCTCGTTGTTCGCCCGGATGGGTAGGGTCCCCGCTCGGCTGCCCCGAAGGGTGATCAGCTGGGTTCCCATCAGAAGACCCGCCCCCCATACTACCGCCTCGAACGAGGATCGGGTATGGGGTTTGTGGAAAAAGAAAAAGTTTTGATTGACCCAAATCTGGGTCAACCAAAAAGATAATGATGATGAGTTTCTTCGCCTGGTTAATCCGTCGCCAGTTGCTGTTGCTGTTATTCGCTTAAGGCTTTAACCACTGAAAGAATCAAAATGGGTTAAAACCCGATCACAAACAAAAAATTTGAACCTCCAGTGGGGATCGAACCCAATACATTTCGTCTCAAGAGTCTCAAGTCTGTAGCAGAGTTATTTAATAGGACAGATTCAGAAGAACTAAACATCATGTACTGATTATAGCTGCGGTTACTACCAAACAGAAGCAGCAGATATGAACACAACAAAGTTTCATTTTTTCCACAGTTTATATTCTGTCTACTGGTAAATACTGGCATTTCCAACACTCCCACTTATT
>JASAND010001359.1:0-69813 GCA_030248195.1 Trissonchulus latispiculum
AATTAATTAATTTTACTAAGCTTTAATTATTTGACTCTCTTTTCTTAGTTCTCGGCAGTGAGCTCTGGGATTAGCCCTGAGCCGACTTTGTATCTGAGCCTATTTTTGTGTGTGTGAGTTCCCCCCCCCACCCCGTTAGGCGCCCCGTTGGCGTCCCCTGGGCACCATCCATTACCCCCTTGGCGAGGCAAGTCGGCGGTAGAGAGCCGCCTGGACTAAATATCGCTCCATCCGCAGTCGCAGGTCAGCGTCTTGCGCACAGTTCCACTTGTAAAATTGGGGCTTGAGCTCAGCGGTTAAAATCCCTAGCTCCCTCATATTTTACACTACAATTAGAAGTAATAAGTTCAATAGTTGCTAACGAATTAAGTCACGGCTGCATTCTGGCGGAATGGATAATTGTGTCAAAATTGTGTGCTATGTTTCTGTGTTTATTTTAAACGATTCCAGCATCGGTTGTAATTAGTTGGTCCAAAGCCGTTATAGTGTGATAGGGGAGGTAATGAAGATTAAATTAACGTATAGTTGATGTCGTCTCAGAATCGAGTCTTGCACCTAACAATAATTTTATTGGTTTTTCCTGCTGCGCCTCAGCGCAGCAGGTCTCCTAAATTTGCTCGGTCCCCGGGACTCACACACGTTTTGCTTGATAAAGATACTCCTCACCGTAATTGCGTGTAAGCAATGGTTTATGATAGGGATTGCATGATCTGTATGTGCAATCTTTCCTTTAATTCCAAAGAACTTCTTGTTACAATTCATGTAGATATTACGCATATACGTTTGCTCGTATATAAATAGATTCGGAAAAGACTATTCTCTGCTCTGATTGATGACTCGCAAACCTCGTTGTGGCGCTTCCAACTCTAAGTTTTCTTTAACTGTTTCTTCTTATCTTAAAATGATAGCGTCAATCATGCAATTAGCAACTTTGCAAAATTGAGTATTTAAATAGAAATTATTAAATAAAATCAAATGAATAACCGAAACCTTAAAATAGTAGTATAGGAGAGGACAATTGGGAGCACTTTGGGATCAAAAACCGGTTCCTTTTTTGGATCACCTGTCAAAATTTGACACTTAGCTGTCATGACCTGTCAATGATAAGAATTAATGACCTAATTAATGTTCTGAGCATCTGTCTGGTGAATTTTAAGCTTGTGGTTAGACTATTGGCAATTTGTGTCCTACCATCTGCCCAATGTTAAAATTGTGGACTTATCGTTGTGCCTAAATTATTACCATTTGCCCAATGTTAAAATTGTGGACTTAATGCTTAGTGCCTACCATCTGTTCAATTCTTGTGTATGTTGAGGATTCTATCAAAATTAATTAGACAACTCAGCCTTCATTGCTAGATTCCTTAACAACTCTATGGTAAAAATTTTTAATTCCCCATGAAAGATTAATTACTTTTGGGTTTAGTTTTTAATTCCTCAAAGCTTAAGAGGGATTATGGGCTAGGATTCTTCAAAACATAGTTGCTGTGGCATTGATGTGGGCTAATTTCTGATTCCTCAAACTTAATTACTCATTTGATTAATAGCTTTTGGGTTAATTATCGATTCCTCAATGTCAAATGTTTGAAAATTTGGGTGGGATTCTTGAAAGCTTGTGAGTTTTGGGCGAATTTTCAATTCCTCAAAGCTTGAGAGAGAGATTCTGTGGGCTAATTCCTCAAACTTAATAACAGGAAAGATTAACAGCCTTTAGGGCTGATGTAGAATTCCTCAAACTTAATATCCTTCGGGCTAATGTAAGACAAAGAATATGCGATTAATTAGTTTTAGGGTAATATTAAATTCCTCAAAACTTACGTGTACTTAAGATTAACGACTTTGGGATAATTTTCAATTCCTCAAAGCTTATGAGAAAATTATGGGCTAATTTTAGATTCCTCAAACATAATCACTTGAATGATTAATGATTTTTTGGGTGAATTTCTGATTCCTCAAAATTTAAGTGCATGACATTTTGGGTAAATTTTGGATTCTTGAAAGGTTGTGTGATATTTGGGTAAATGTTTCAATTCCTCAAGCTTATATTTGGGCTAATATAGGATTCTTCAAACTGAGTTTCTTGAATGATTAATGAGTTTGGGCTAATAAAAGATTCCTCACATTAATATTTTGGGTAAATCTTCCTGGATGATTAATTGTTTTTAGGTTACTTTTCGATTCCTCCATGTAAAGTATTTGCAATTTTGGGCTAATTTCTGCTTCCTCAAATGATGTTGAATCCTCACAGCCAAGAAGTTTTGGGTAAATTTTGGATTCCTTGAAAGGTTGTATGATGTTTGGGTAAATGTTTCAATTCCTCAGGGCTAAATTGCTTTTGGGTTAATTTTGGATTCTTGGTGAATTTGCGTGAATCCTTAACGTTTCCGCATACAAATTTAACTATAAAATGAAAATAAAGACTCAGTGAAATTCGAGTGTTAATTTCCCAGTGGAATAAAACAAAATAAACATAAAGTTAGCACGGGAATTTTGACACACACTGATGGAGCACAGTCCCGACAACACTGCACGACACTTTCATAAAGCACCCAATTAGTTAGCAATAATTAATTAAAGTCTAAACAAAGTAACGAAAACAGTCAAAATTAAGGTGGTAACTATTTTCACAGTGGAATAAAGCATAATAAGCATAAAGTTATAACTATACTTTTATTACACACCTATCAAGCACATTCTCAACAACACTGCACGACACTTTCAACCTCATACAATAACTAATTAGTTAGCAATAATTAATTAAAGTTGGTGAAATGTTGTGAAAAATGCCAAAATTGAGGTGACAATTATTTTCCCAGCGGAATTTAACATAATAAACTTAAAGTTATCCAAGGAAGTTTGTTATCATGTCGTAGAGCACACTGTCAACAACACTGCACGACACTTTGATCCTCATGCGGTGACTAATTAGTTTGCAATAGTTAATTAAAGTTGGTGAAATATTGTGAAAAAATACCAAAATTAAGGTGACAATTATTTTCCCAGCGGAATTTAACATAATAAATTTAAAGTTATGACTATAATTTTGTTACATACCTATCAGGCACACTCTCAACAACACTGCACGACACTTTCATGCTCATACAACAACTAATTAGTTAGTAATAATTAACTAAAGTTGGAGTAAAATGGTGAAAATTAAGGCGACCAAAGATGTTAATGGAAAATCATGATGTAAAGTTGTCGCTGGAATAGAAGTCAAATTCGAGGAGTCAAGTAGAGTTCAGGGAAACAAATACACACGCCAGAATAATTAATGAAACCTGATTCAGTGATGCTGCAAACTAATTATATTATATTCTTGTTGGTTCACATTTACGACTTCTTTGGACGAATTCTAAACACAGGAAATTGATGTTAACCATTTGAGGACGGAATTTATATTATAATGAATCTATCTTTTGTTCTGAATACAGAAAATTTGACCAGAGATGAACGGTAAGAAAGTATCTTACATGATGGTTGATATGTCACTGAAATGATATGAAATGAATGTTGAATGATGAATGATATGAAATGATATGAATGAAAAATCACCCATTTGAAGGAAATTTGGAGATATGACTAATTACCCTTGATTCAATTTTTACCACCTACCCTTGTAAACTGTCCCTGTTTTAGCATGCCCTACATGTGGATCGACATTTGCCAGGAAAAGTGGTCTTACCAAACATATTCGCCAACAGCATCGAGTTGTTCTTTGTGGAAAGTGCGGACAGGAGTTCCCTAACCAAAGACTGCTGCGTAAACATGAAAAGTCAGATCATCAACCACTAACATGCCAGCATTGCAATCAGTCATTTGCCACACAGACGGACCTGGGAGAGCATATCAGCGAGTATCATAGATGCGGTCAGTGTGGTGCGATTTTCCTGGATCTCCTGAACCATCAACACACACAACATCCACCTGATCCACCTAGTTCCAAACCAAGGGAGTTTCCAGATGATCCAGTATTTCCTCCACCAGATGCCAGTGATATCTATAGACAAAATTGGCATCGAATACGAACACACAAGAACGAGAGGAAGGTCATCCGCCAGTATAATTTCCGATTGGACGGTCAGGATATCGATGAGATCACAGATGCTATAAGATCGGTCTACCCACAACAACGAAACAAGTCGAAGTGGAACATATCATTCGGATTCATCCTGCGCAACCACCTCACAGAAGAGTCTATCTATTATTACGCCAGTAACAATACATCCATGTTCACATTCCCTCCCTTAATTGCTAATAGATCAGATCTGGAAAGATTTATTGACAGAGTTGAAAGTCAAGATATTCTGGAATGGGCATTCCGGCAACGACCCACTACGAAATATGTTGTTGAAAGAGTGACTAATATGTTGGTTACAGTATATGTTATCCTTGGCCATCCTATTGGTTGATTGTATTGCTGACAGTAGTTTAACTTACTTGTTGATTGTTTTCATGTAATTTCGTGTAAAAATATATTGCGTTTATTTTGTGTTTTTCATATCTGGAGATGGTTTGTACAGAAGATATTACTAGAACAAATGGTTTGTACTTTGTGGTTTGTGCTTACTTTGTGTTTCCTAATAGTGTTGTGTTGTGTTTGATAATGATAACTTGTTGTGTTTTTTATTCATTAAATTGGTTCAGATGGCTATAGAGCCTTAGAGTCGGTTTCTTGAGACTGCAATAATTTCAAAAAATGCCTGGTCCTCTGAGTGTCAAGTGCTAACTGTATTACTTTTATTGCTGATCCACCTGCAACCTCCAATCTTTCTAACAACTCCATACCACCACCCGTCACACAAACAGGAGTATTATGTCGTTATCTTCACGGTGTTACGAAATTAAATTAGCTCAATCTGCTGCGATGTTCAACAACCTCACTACAGTCTTAACCGTAACCAGCTTATTAGGAAAATTATGTAGTTTCCCAAGTGAAGGTTTACGCTTCTGACAGAATATCTCAGTAAAATATGGTAGGATGAATAATTAGCGCATACGTACTACTCTCATTTGAGACTAAACAAGGATAGGTTTAACTCCTCAAAGCCTTCACCACTATACCTACCTACCTGAAGAAAGACTTAAGAAATTTCAAGTGTAACAGAAGACTTTTGTGCTACAATGTTTCAAACAACTAAGGTTTGTTTATCATCGACTGCTGCGATTTTATCATCACCTCTGCCATTCTTATCGGTTATTTATCGGCTATACAAATTGAATGTCCCCTATTCCATAGTCGTAACAAGAATCCTTCAGATGGAGTCCAACCCTTGAAAAACCAACTTATTTACTGTTACCTTCTTACAAGCATAATAATATCAGACCCACAATTTCTATCCAATTCCGAGAATTTTTCAAAGCAAACATCATTATAGCTCTAGGCAAATTCACAAAAACTCAAACTCAGCTGCATTATTTTCGATTAAAATTCATACAAAAGTCACTACCTTTAAGTTATAAACTACTTAATCACAAAAATCACAAACTATGCATCCTGTGATATAATAAACCAGGACACTATAACAGAACATTTACAACTGCTATAAAACAACCATACCTTAATTGGTGTTTTTCAATTATTACTTAGCTAATTTATGAGAAAAATTAGAAATAGCTTCGCCACAGAAGGTACATCAATTCAACATACAATTCCTCAATCCAACTATCATAGTTTAATAACAAATTTAATGATATCTCATTTTCAGCTGGTACTCCTGTTGGTTGTGTCGAACTGAGAGTTTGTCAGGCTAATGAATGAAGCGCATACTGAATAAAAGCAAAGAACAACCTAGGTAAATAATACATTGGAACATATTATATCATATCATAATAATCATATCATATCATAATGATACATATCAGCTAGACAAGAACCACAATGTATAGACTGTAAAACAAGTAGCTAATGTACAAGTTTCAAACTTTTTACATAACCTACATATTAAATCAAAACAATAAAAATTCCAAAGCTTGCATAGAAAAACCAAATAAACAAATAAGAATATGACAACTATATTTACAACAGACATACACATTTTTTTGGGATGTTTAGAAAAGATACGAAGAGTTTTTTATGTTTCGGAATATAACTTTTTTTTTGTTTCATAGATATATAACTTTTTTGAATGTCTATATTTGAAGAAAACTATATCTTACAATTAAAAAACTGTTTGTCAAAAAACTATTAAAAAATAATTTGTTACAGTCCAGCAGCTTAATGAAAGTTTTAACCCCAGGGATTATTGTTGTCGTCGGATTCGTCCCCGTTGGTTGTTGCAGGAGGAGGAGGAGGAGGGGCGTAAGGGCTCCCTGAAGAAATGAAGTAGTCTGGAGGGAGATGGGTGGTACCAAAGAAGGAACGTCGACGGGGTGGGGAGAGAATGGGATGATTCTCTTCATCCACCCCATAGCGTTGGCGTCCAGCCTCCCTACCCGAGATGGAGGATGTGGTATTGTAGTGGGGAGGTGGGATATTGGCTAAACCCTGATTGCGGATATAGTAATTGGGGACGTCCCCAAAGGGGTGAGCCATAGGATAGTTGTCGGCCGCCTTGAATCTGCGGTTGGCCAACAGGCGCATGATGACCTGGCGCATCTGTTCCAAGGGAGAAATAAATTGGGCCTTGTCACCCATGGAACCACACCAAGGAAAAGCCTTTTGGGCGTACATACGGAACTCAGCGTTAATCAGTGCTTGTAGGGGCAAACGGGGGCTCCAGGGGGCAGCGTTTTTGTTTTCAATTTGGAGATGACGGAGCTGGATAGCTTCAGGGTCCTCCGGACGGGTGAGGGGGCCATAGAAATACCCCAAGGGATATGGATCATCTCCGGGCATGTCATGGATAAGCTGAATAGCGTCCGGGTAATTCTCCGGCAAGTGGGCTGGATGACTGTTGGGATTGTGGTAGTTATGGATCCGATGTCGAATTCCCTGGCGAGAGTCAGTTGCAGATCGGTTTGTGCGCTGGGTCCTGGCCAGGCCGGGAGAAGTGCGGTGACGAGCCATGGCGTTTTCCCGAGGTGTTGCACGGGTACGTCTGCGGAACGGGTTGTCCAGAAGCAGCCGGACGTACCTGACGAGGCGCAGGGGAAGGGCGGGGTGCTGGCCCTGGACCGGGGCTACCAAATGACGGAATGCCCATTTCACGACAAGCTTGTTGAACCCTGCTGAAGGGGATGGATGAATCCTGGTGAAGGGGTTGGAAGACGGCAGGAATTTCAGTGTCAGAAGGAATTTCAGAATCGGCTAGCACAGGGTTGCGGTGGGCAGGAATTGAAGGATTAATGATTTGCGTGGTAGCTTGCCTGGTGCGATGATCTACGATTTCCTGGTGAGCGGCTCGAACCTCATGCAGGTGCTGTAAAAGAACGTTGGAGGTCTGAGTATCCGCCGCATTAGGTCCTTGCTGAACCGAATTCTGGAAATTGACGGTAGTGGCAGATGGTTGAGTGGTGACACTTCCAGGTTGATTGTTGGTGGTAGCAGGTGCTGGCGCCGCAGACCGTTGCTGCGGGGCACGGTGTGGGGCTGTGTTGACAATAGGTCCCGATAGATGACTGGCATATGGATCCATGAATTACCTAAAAACAGGTAGTATTAAATGTTGAACATTAAAATCATGAAGTCTAGTCTAACTTCGTGTATCCAATAAACATGTTCACTCGTCCACAAAGGTTCAGAAAAACCATGAAACCTCAACATACCCCTCAAAGAAATGATACTGTGACGATTGCAAAATTGGTGAATTTAACAAATATTTTCAAAATTTCAGTAATCTTCTCAAAATCAGTTCAAATGAACATTTAACCACCTTATCTAATTTGTGTCAAGATCCCAATGGATATGTTTTTAGTTTGTGGTTTGTACAGAAGATATTACTAGAAGAAATTTGTTACAAATCAACCTATTGTAAATGTGAATGGGAGGGGTTTTCGTTTCAACTTTGAAAACAGAAGTTGTACGTTACTTAACTAGATCATAATTAGAATTTCAAACATTCACAGAATTTTTTTCATAACATCGGATAAAGTATAATATAGTATTTGTAATGTAATCCACTCTAAATGGCCAACCTCGATTATTACAGCATTCCACTACTAGCAAATTCACGTGTATATAAATAAAAAACTAAGAAGAATGAGAAAGCACATGCATAGTTAAAAGCGTGTAAGAAATTTAAACTAATCAAGGATATTTAACAACCAAAACAAATATTGTAAAAATAATTATGTTTTGTAAGGTTCTTAAGATCTACCACAGATTTTAGGCACTTTCTTCTAGTTTATCCCTACAAACCTTTTAAACTACTTTTTTTACGAGAAATCTAAAAATTGTTTATTTTTACGAAAGGATTTGACCGAAATTATTAGATGTAACTCATTTATTAGTGATAACTTAAAACTATAAAACTTTCAAATAATGGTGTTTTCTTACAACAGTAGTGAAGTTGAAAGAAGTCTATTCAAGTTGAGTAATATGTTGCATAGTAATAAACTTTACACCATGCACCCAAACACTATATTTCAAAAAATACCAACAACTTACTCTCAAATCGATAGTTGAAATTACAAGAATCAAAAATACAACAACTCGGAGATTGATGAGGAGTTCTACGTTATATGGATTGTGATGAAAATGAAGATTTGTTCGTTTTTAAATAGACCAAACCAAACGCGAGCATGACACCCCATTAATCTCAACTCATTAGCATTTTCTCTAAGTTTTTCGCTTTAAATAACTGGTCGACCAAACGCATAATTTATTTGGTCACAGTAGGAGTTGGTTTTTATAATTGTGGGAACAGTTTGCGTGATAAAGCAGGTGGATTAAAAAATTAAATCAGTACGGCAACGCGTTATACTGCATGTGCTCAATTGGTGAGTGTTATGGTTTTCAGTCACCAACTGTGTAATGCAAACTCCAGATGTTGTTGCCAAATTCATGCTGAGTTCCAATCCTAGTTTGTAATGAATCGACCACAAATTGGGAACAATTTTAAAAATACACCAACTAAATGAAATGACGAAAAGTCAACACAGAAGAAGAAGAAACATAAAACTGTCTTATTTTGGTGGGGGTGAAGCAGCTTTACACCCAATCTTTTTGAAATATATGCATTGTCGGGAGATGTACCAAATTTTGATAAAACAGATGGCATTGGTGATTGGTGATAAACAACCTGGAAAGCTATACTGGTTTGCCTGTCAGTCGTATGACTCAAGTTAACATATATTTAATATTTCGTTATTTCATATTTTTCTCTGTTGGAATAGATTCATTATATGCTGACCATCTTAGGCTTCTAATAAGTGTAGTATCTTTTTCAGAGTTTGTCAGTTTATACCAACCCGTCAGAAGTCGGAGGACCGTTTCATAGAAAAGGTATGTTTTTGAATGTTTACAAAGCGTGTGGATTTACAATGCAAAGAACTTAGTTATGTGATTGACGACTTTTGCAAAAACGATTTATATGTAACTTACGTATGTAAAAGAAACCATTTTACGTATATAAGAAACGATTCTAACATTTTTCTATCGGAACTTCTCTTGAAACTGCACGCCCTTCTAACAAGAGTTTTGCAAACCCTGGTGGTAGAAGTCCTAAAACAGAATTTGTCAATTTTGTACAGAGAAAATGGATCATGCTATAAAACAGACTTAGTTGTCGTGATGTTTGTTTTTTATAATAATGAGGATGCTTGTTTTGATGATTGATTAATATATATTTTTTATTTGTTGATTAAACTTGCTTTGATTAATTGTGCATCTTTTTTCTAGATATGTCAGGAGTAGTACCAAATGTTAGTTACACTTGCCAGACCTGTGAAAAAAGGTACACTTGGAAAAAGTCACTTCATCGCCATATCCAAGTGAACCATACTACGAAGCTATGTCACATCTGCGGACAGATATTCATGAGTAGGAAGGACCTCATGACCCATCGAAAGCGAGATCATACCACGTGCAATATTTGCTATGAACAATTTTCCAACCTCTCCAATTATAACCGTCACGTCAAAGAGCAACATTCTGAAGAAACCTTTCAGTGCGATCAATGCCAGAAGACTTTCCAGCGAAAATCGAACCTGAATTTACACATTCAACAAGCTCATACATAGATTAACCACGAATTTGGCAGATGACTGGTTTGACTATATCATTATACAGTTATAATGAAATAACATTGTATGTTTGTCGTGTTCTTACTCAATAAAGGAAAGGTGTAGAAGTATAGTAGCAAGATTTCTCCAACAACATTTTCACTAAGATTCGCCAAGATATTCTTGCACTTGAAGTTTAAACTCTTTACTTTCTGAGGTAGGTATTGCAGAGAGTAGTGGTGAAGGCGTTGAGGAGTTAAGCATAACCTTATTTAGTCTCCAATGAGAGTAGTATGCGCTAATTTTTCATCCTACCATATGTTGCTGAGATATTCTGTCAGAAGCGTAAACCTTCACTTGGGAAACTACATAATTTTCCTAATAAGCTAGTTACTGATAAGACTGTAGTGAGTTTGTTGAACATCACAACAGATTGAGCTAATTTAATTTCGTAACACCGTGAAGATAACAACATAATACTCCTGTTTGTGTGACGGGTGGTGGTATGGAGTTGTTAGAAAGATTGGAGGGTTGTAGGTGGTTCAGTAATAAAAGTAATACAGTTAGCACTAGCACTAGCACTTGACACTCAGAGGACCAGGTATTTTTTGAAATTATTGCAGTCTCAAGAAACCGACACTAAGACTCTATAGCCATCTGAACCAATTTAATGAATAAAAAACCAACAATTTATCAACAAACACAGGACAAACACCACACAAACAGCAAACACTACAGTACAATTAGCAAACACATATGAAACAACACAAGATAGTAATAAACAGAATATAGTTTTACACAATGTACAGTAAGTAAGTTAAAATACTGTCAGCAATACAATCAACCGATAGGATGGCCAAGGATAACATATACTGTAACCAACATATTAGTCACTCTTTCAACAACATATTTCGTAGTGGGCCGTTGCCGGAATGCCCATTCCAGAATATCTTGACTTTCAACCCTCTCAATAAATCTTTCCAGATCTGATCTATTAGCAATTAAGGGAGGGAATGTGAACATGGATGTATTGTTACTGGCGTAATAATAGATAGACTCTTCAGTCAGGTGGTTGCGCAGGATGAATCCGAATGATATGTTCCACTTCGACTTGTTTCGTTGTTGTGGGTAAACTGATCTTATAGTATCTGTGATCTCATCCATATCGTGACCATCCAATCGGAAATTATACTGGCGGATGACCTTCCTCTCGTTCTTGTGTGTCCGTATTCGATGCCAATTTTGTCTGTAGATATCACTGGCATCTGGTGGAGGACATACTGGATCATCTGGAAACTCCCTTGGTTTGGAACTAGGTGGATCAGGTGGATGTTGTGTGCGTTGATGGTTCAGGAGATCCAGGAAAATCGCACCGCACTGACCGCATCTATGATACTCGCTGGTATGCTCTCCCAGGTCCGTCTGTGTGGCAAATGACTGATTGCAATGCTGGCATGTTAGTGGTTGATGATCTGACTTTTCATGTTTACGCAGCAGTCTTTGGTTAGGGAACTCCTGTACGCACTTTCCACAATGAACAACTCGATGCTGTTGGCGAATATGTTTTGTGAGACCACTTTTCCTGGCAAATGTCGATCCACATGTAGGGCATGCTAAAACAGGGACAGTTTACAAGGGTAGCTGGTTTAAAGTTGAATCAAGGGTAATTAGTCATATCTACAAACTTCCTTCAAATGGGTATCAGTGATATATCAACTATCATGTAAGATACTTTCTTACCGTTCATCTCTGGTCAAATTTCCTGTGTTCAGAATAAAAGATAGATTCAGTACAATATAAATTCCGTCCTCAAATGGTTAACATTAAATTCCTGTGTTTAGAATTCGTCCAAAGAAGTCGTAAATGTGAACATACAAGAATATAATATAATCACTTTGCAGCATCACTGAATCAGGTTTCATTAATTATTCTTGAGTGTGTATTTGTTTCCCTGAACTCTACTTTGACTCCCCGAATTTGACTTCTATTCCACCGACAACTTTATTATACATCATGATTTTCTCTTAACAACTTTGGTCGCCTTAATTTTCACTATTTTTTCCATTTTACTCCAACTTTAATTAATTATTACTAACTAATTAGTTGTTGCATGAGCATGAAAGTGTCGTGCCGTGGTGTTGAGAAGGTGCTTTATAAGTACATAACAAATTATAGTCATAACTTTAAATTTATTATGGTTTATTCCACTGGGAAAATAATTGTCACCCTAATTTTGGCAATTTTCAAATTGTTTGACTAAATTTAAATTAATTATAGCTAACTAATTAGTTGTTGTATGAGGTTGAAAGTGTCGTGCAGTGTTGTTGAGAGTGTGCTCTACGAGATGATAACAAACTTCCTTGGATAACTTTAAGTTTATTATGTTAAATTCCACTGTGAAAATAATTGTCACCTCAATTTTAGCATTTTTCACAACATTTCACCAACTTTAATTAAGTATTGCAAACTAATTAGTTATTGTATGAGGTTGAAAGTGTCGTGCAGTGTTGTTGAGAGTGTGCTCTACGAGATGATAACAAACAAGCTTTATTCCACTGTGAAAATAGCTACCACCTTAATTTTGGCTGTTTTCGTTACTTTGATAGATTTTGATTGATAGATAGATTTTAATTAATTTATTACTAACTAATTAGTTGTTGCATGAGCATGAAAGTGTCGTGCAGTGGTGTTGAGAAGGTGCTTTATAAGTACATAACAAATTATAGTCATAACTTTAAATTTATTATGGTTTATTCCACTGGGAAAATAATTGTCACCCTAATTTTGGCAATTTTCAAATTGTTTGACTAAATTTAAATTAATTATAGCTAACTAATTAGTTGTTGTATGAGCATGAAAGTGTCGTGCAGTGTTGTTGAGAATGTGCTCTACAAGGTGACACAAAAATTTCAGTGGAAACTTCACGCTTATTTTATTCCGCTGGGAATATAATTGTCACTTAAATTTTTGGCAATTTTCGTACTTTGTTCAAACCTTAATTAATTATAGCTAACTAATTAGTTGTTGTATGAGGTTGAAAGTGTCGTGCAGTGTTGTTGAGAGTGTGCTCTACGAGATGATAACAAACTTCCTTGGATAACTTTAAGTTTATTATGTTAAATTCCACTGTGAAAATAATTGTCACCTCAATTTTAGCATTTTTCACAACATTTCACCAACTTTAATTAAGTATTGCAAACTAATTAGTTATTGTATGAGGTTGAAAGTGTCGTGCAGTGTTGTTGAGAGTGTGCTCTACGAGATGATAACAAACAAGCTTTATTCCACTGTGAAAATAGCTACCACCTTAATTTTGGCTGTTTTCGTTACTTTGTTTAGATTTTAATTAATTATTGCTAACTAATTGGGTGCTCTATGTGTGTCGTGCAGTGTTGTTGGGAATGTGCTCTATCAGTGTGTGTCAAAATTTCCATGCTAGCTTTCCGTTTATTTTGTTTTATTTCCACTGGAAGTTAACACTCGAATTTCACTTAGTCTTTATTTTCTTTCCATAGTTAAACTTGTATGCGGAAACGTTAAGGATTCATTCACCAAGAATCCAAAATTAACCCAAAAACAATTTAGCCCAGAGGAATTGAAACATTTACCCAAATATCATACAACCTTTCAAGGAATCCAAAATTTACCCAAAATTTCTGAGGATTCAACACCCACATCGCTATTTGAGGAAGCAGAAATAAGCCCAAAATTTCAAATACTTTACATTGAGGAATCGAAAATTAACCTAAAAACAATTAATCATCCAGGAAGATTTACCCAAAATATTTAGGTGAGGAATCCTATATTAGCCCAAACCCATTAATCATTGAAGAAACTCAGTTTGAAGAATCCTATATTCGCCCAAATATAATCTTGAGGAATCGAAAAATTAACCCAAATATCACACAACCTTTCAAGAATCCAAAATTTACCCAAAATTTCATGCACTAAGGAATCAGAAATTCACCCAAAAGTCATTAATCATTCAAGTGATTATGTTCGAGGAATCCAAAATTAGCCCATAATTTTCTCATAAGCTTTGAGGAATTGAAAATTCGCCCAAAACTCAGAAGCTTTTCAAGAAGCCCACCCAAATTTTCAAATATTTGACATTGAGGAATCTAAACTTAACCCAAAAGCTATTAATCAAATGAGTATTTAAGTTTGAGGAATCAGAAATTAGCCCACATAATCTCTCTCTTAAGCTATGAGGAATCAGAAATTCGCCCACAACCCATTAATCTTTCATGCAGCTATGTTTTGAAGAATCCTATATTAGCCCATACTCTTTCTTAAGCTTTGAGGAATTAAACAGTGAACCCAAAGTAATTAATCTTTCATGGGGAATCAAAAAATTTTGACCATAGAGCTGTTAAGGAATCCATCCAAAAGCAATTAAGGCTAAGCTGTCCAATTAATTTTGATAGAGTCCTCAACATACACAAGAATTGAACAGATGGTAGGCACTAAGCATTAAGTTCACAATTGAACAGATGGTAGGACACAAATTGACCATATAGTCTAACCACAAGTTTAAAATTCACCAGACAGATGCTAAGCCAGAACATTAATTAGGTCATTCATTCTTGTCATTGACAGCTAATGACAGCTAAGTGTCAAGTTTTGGCAGGTGATCCAAAAAAGGAACCACTTTTTGATCCCAAACTGCTCCCATTTGATGTCTCCTATACTACTACTCTCGTTGACCGCTATTAAATGTATACATATGCTTGCGCACTGTTGTACACATTGTTGTACATGCACAATTCTATAACGCTCGCCCATGCTTATGCTCATGTACGCACATATACATGTATATATATATTCTTTTATGTTTATAAACATATAAATTATGTAGGGGCGCGATAGCGCCCCTACATAATATGGGTGTAAAGGCGTCTGCGCGGCCCCCTGGAGACCGTGTTGGCCTGGAGCCAGCTAATTAGAGGTTCGGGAGGGGTAAAAATGTTACCATCGTAAAGTACTCGAGTAGTACTACAAGTATCACCATACTTTTGGTTCGAATTCGAAACTTCAAATTTTTGCACTTGGCAGCAGTTAGTTTGCGTTTGCTTTTTTTTCTAGGTGAATAACGCTTTTCGGAAGTGCATTTTCTAGCGAAGTGTTGGAACGTTGTGGACATTTTGGTACAATACTACTGTTATATGTTGGTAGACAGTATCCCCCCATGCTACCTTTTTTTGGTCATTTTGGCACCTGGCCAACTTTGGCTCTGTGCCAAGGCCCCAAAGTCGGACTTTCGCTATTTTGGCACTTCGGTTGTGGTGGACTTTTTTTCTCAGGCTAGCAGCTAGATCGGTTTGGTTTATTTTATTTGAATATTTCGGCCAATGCACACAAAGTAACGAGGGGGATTTTTTAATTTCGCTCTGTAGCTTTCAGGAGATGGGCCCAAACTTTGCATTTTTTCACCTGTTTTGGGCGAAAAGTTTCTAAGTCCCACTTTTACTAGAAATGGCCTAAAAGTCACTAAAAATGGCGTTTTTCGGCCTTGGGGTGGTACCCACATATAGTAAATCGGGGTCGCTGAAAACGATGAGCATACTGCCGATACCGCCCGAAGTGACCACTGGTCAGCATGGCTCCCGTGGTTCCTCGTCCAGGGTCAAAGTAGGGAAAACTCACTATAAACAGCATTTTTCGGAGTTTTGGTAAGGGGCATATATAGTAAATCGACTACGCTTGTTTCAATGAACATATTGCCGAAACCGATGGAAATGACCACCGGTCACTACGGCCTTGGGGCCCTATTGACCACTGGTCAAATGGCCTAAAACAGCGTTTTTCGGCGTTTTGGTTGGGGGCATATGTAGTAAATCGACTACGCTCGTTTCAATGAGCATATTGCCGAAACCGATGGAAGTGACCGCTGGTCACTACGGCCTTGGGGCCCTATTGACCACTGGTCAAATGGCCTAAAACAGCGTTTTCCGGCGTTTTGGTAAGGGGCATATGTAGTAAAGTTACTACGCTCGCTTCAATGAGCATATTGCCGAAACCGATGGAAGTGACCACTGGTCACTACGGCCTTGGGGCCCTATTGACCACTGGTCAAATGGCCTAAAACAGCATTTTTCGGCGTTTTGGTTGTTGGCATATGTAGTAAATCGACTACGCTCGTTTCAATGAGCATATTGCCGAAACCGATGGAAGTGACCACTGGTCACTACGGCATTGGGGCCTTATTGACCACTGGTCAAATGGCCTAAAACAGCGTTTTTCGGCGTTTTGGTTGGGGGCATACGTAGTAAATCGACTACGCTCGTTTCAATGATCATATTGCCGAAACCGATGGAAGTGACCACTGGTCACTACGGCCTTGGGGCCCTATTGACCACTGGTCAAATTTCCGAAAACAGCGTTTTTCGGCGTTTTGGTTGGGGGCATACGAGTAAATCGACTACGCTCGTTTCAATGAGCATATTGCCGAAACCAATGGAAGTGACCACTGGTCACTACTGCCTACTGACCACTGGCAAACCCCCACGAAAAGTGGCCCCATAGTCCTGTATACTGTAAGTACCCTGCGGGATGCTCGGCACCTTCTTAACGCATTAATCTCACTGGAAACGCTGATGGGGAAGTTCGTTCATGGAGGCCTCCCCTTGCCAATTCTCCCTCGGCCTCGACATACGAGCTAATCTTAAGGATAATGTTTAACAACATTGGAATATTGTGAGAGAATCTTTAAAGTGCTAAGAGGACAAGAAAGTAAAATGCTCCTCCGGAGCATGGAAAAGTAATATGGGTGGATGGGGTGAGGTTGCGAAATCAAGAGAGGACTAGCTTTGAAAATGCTTAATATGGGGCTAGGTTCTAAAAGAAACGAGGACTAGGTTGTGGGCGAACTAATATGGGTACAGCGTCGCCGAACAACCCATATTCGCGGGCTTGCACGCTTCGCTTCAGCGTTTGTCACATATATACATATAGAACGGTCAACACTAGAGTAAAAATGTTGAATAGGTAATCTGCGAGATATACGTAGTATATAATTGTTTGCCTGGGCAGTTTTAGGCTAGCTATATACCTTAAATTTAGTTGGACTACGACAAGTATCGGACAGAAGCATAGGGATGTAGCGGTAAAACTATTGGTTCAATCCGGCAGGGTTGCAGTCAAGGACAATCGCTATAAAATTATTCTTTAAATATATATGCTGTCTGTATAAATGCATAAAATGAACAGTAGGCTTAGACTTTCTCGAAGGAAAAGTCTGACTATATAATACATGGAAGTACGAATAGGCGGACATAGATTATCATCTAATTTAGAATCTGGAGCTATAATTTAAAGTCCAGAAATTGATATAGATGAATGTATAATATTTACAGCCCGCGAATATGGGTTGTTCGGCGACGCTGTGCCCATATTAGTTCACCCACAACCTAGTCCTCGTTTCTTTTAGAACCTAGCCCCATATTAAGCATTTTCAAAGCTAGTCCTCTCTTGATTTCGCAACCTCACCCCATCCACCCATATTACTTTTCCATGCTCCGGAGGAGCATTTTACTTTCTTGTATATATGATGTTTAGGAGGAAGAGGTCGTGGAAAAGGTCGTGGTCGAGGCACCCTTCCCCAGCAGGTGGGACCGAGCGAACCTGGTAGTCGAGATAGTAAGTTATGTAATTTTTTTGTATGAAACTATATTCGCGGCAGCGACCGCTATAATATGAGTGAAAATGGTCGAATGACCGTGTAAAACAAGGCTGCGCAGACGCATGCGCAAAAAATTGTACGTGTCGAGTTTATTATATGTGGGATCTTTCATCCCCATACCTCTTCCCGTTAAAAAGTTGCGCCAAAAATCGGTACGAGAGTGATTTTTCCCGGTTCTCCGCTTTGACGTCTCATCAGAGGTTTTTTACTTTAAACGAGAGACAGAAAAAGTTTTGCCTATGAAAACCATATATATTCTTGTAGTACTAATCAAAAATAAGAATCAGCTAGGCTTTATAACTCCCGGAGCCGCAAAAATTTTTTGGCTGGGGGCCAAAATGGGCCCAAACGCTAAAATGTCCAAAAAGTATGCTTCAAAGGCGCCTTAATAAGTCAGACTGCGCTATATTTGGGACAATATTGCCTTCTATATGGCTGAATAGCATACGTATACGTATATCAGAGTTGTTCAGTAGCTATATATAGTCAAGCGGGAAAAACCCACTTTTCAGATTTTTGGCCAGAACTTTTTACTGGTTTGAGATATTGAAATACTGACTATACAGGCTGCTAGGCCTAGTCGTAAGCTTTCTTATGAGCTATAGAACACCTCTCTAGGGTGCACCGTTAGTGAGAAAAAATGTCCCAAACTGGCGGGAAAAAACCCATATGCGGGAAAAAAACCCACCCCGAAAATTTTTTGGCAAGTTGCCAGGAGCATTTCTAACCGTTCCAAATGAAAGAGCGGGTTGTTTTTAGTACAACTGCATCAAAATATATTAGTTTTTGTTGAAAAATTGAGGTCATAGTGACTTTTGAAAATTTGGTATGTTTAACACATAGGCAAATTTTGGAAATTTTTTAAAATTGTTTATTTTCGGCAGTTTAAGCATCCTATCGTGTAGAAAACGTGTTTTTCTTGTATTTAGAGCCAAACTAGACCCATTTTAAGACAAAAATAAGCATTTTTGGTCAAAATTGAAATTTTGGCTTGAAATGGCACCATGCCCGATTTTGACCCCTGGACCTCCCATAACAGATCGAACCCAGGTAAAACCTATACCAATTTAATCTATAGGCTCTATTAAACAAATGTATGTACTCGTTTGACCTTTCCTGCTAATGCTTAGAAAAATTTTCAATTTTGAAAAGTGGGGTTTTTTCCCGCATGTGGGTTTTTTCCCGCCAACTCTAGCTCACCCCCAGGTCGCACCGGATGGGTTAGATCAGTGTGGCATACATATATCATCATGATGCGCAACAGATGCCCTAAACAAACAACAGATGCAACAAACGCTAAAATGGCCGAAAAGTATGCTTCAAAGGCGCCGTAATAAATCAGACTGGGCTATACATGGGGCAATACTGCCTATGTGGCTGAATAGGACACATTCAGGGTTGTTCAATTGCTATATGGTTTTCCTGCCGGGCGCGTAGTTTTTGGGTACTGGCCTGCCAAAGTTGGTGAATTTTGGGTCCAACTTTGAACTTAGTTTTTCGCTTATTTTGCGACCTGGAAGGCTCAAATCTCGCATACAAAGGTTTTTGCGGACGGAGAATCGATTCCCGCTATCAATTTTGCTGCCCGACTAACCCAAGTTGCTGGGCTGGTTCCACTTTGCCGTCTGGAGGGTCATGTCGGCAACCGTTTCCTTGAGGTCCATACTAGGCTCTACTTGGCCTCTCAAAACTTTCTCTATAGGGGTTTTTTGGTGCGCCCAGCTTATTTCCGGTGTCCGTTTTGCTGTACAACGCACCCATTTTGCTGGGCTGGCTCCACTTGACCGTCTGAGGTCGGTAAGGTGGTCCAAAATAAAATTTTTCAAAAGTGGTCAAATTTGGTACCAAATGAAAGCCCTAAGTGAGCTGAGCGACTTTTGTCATAGAATTGCATGCTCAAAGTGGCTGTAGAGTGCTGTGGTGGGGTGGGGTGGGGACGTAGGCGATTTTGGGTCAAATATGAAATTTTCCAAAAGTGGTCAAAATAGTCAGTGTCTGCTTGCGCATGGTATTCGGAAATATATTATGTTGGTTCTTTTTTTGCGCGTACATATTATGTAAAAGAATGGAAAACAAGAACCAAAAATGCTCCTTCGTCGCATGTAAAATACATATAAGTACTCTCAGGCAGGTTGTACAAACACGGAAACTAGCCTGTAAAATGCATATGAGTGGCGTTGAGGTTGTAATTTAAGGAAAACAAGTTGCAACGGGTTAACATATGAGCCTGTCCTACAACGAGGCTCATATTGGCGTCACAGTGCAGCCTCGTTAAAGATCATCAGATCATCATATTAAAGAAATAACGAATGAATAGACATAACATGTTAACGTTGTGGCCAGAAAGAAATGGACTGAACTAAGTGAACTGCGATACCTCAAGTTGAACTGTACATGCAAGCTGATGTTTCCCGTAACACCATGGCACCTACTATTTCCGCAAGCATATAGTACACCTACTGTATTCTCGGAACACTATGACACACTACTCTCACATTGTAATGCTTTCCCCACTTGGCTCTGAGTCAGAGCGTCGAGTGGCATGCCGTATAATGCGTATGCACAGTATAATGTCTTAGCGACAAGATGTGTGAAGGACAATTTTGCAATGAAAAGCTTTACGTGCTATTTATATGAAGGTCAAATATCGACAAATTATATTATGACATACGCCAATATGAGCCTCGTTGTAGGACAGACTCATATGTTAAGCCGTTGCAACTTGTTTTCCTTAATTTGCAACCTCAACGCCACTCATATGCATTTTACAGGCTAGTTTCCGTGTTTGTACAACCTGCCTGAGAGTACTCATATGTATTTTACATGCGACGAAGGAGCATTTTGGTTCTTGTGGTTTTTAGGGCAAAACGTTAGAAACATTTAAAGTCATGAAAATATTTTTTAATTTTTTACGTACGATGTGGATCATTATTACCTGTTTGTGTGTTGTTATTTTTTGTTCTCTAGATGCTGATAGACAGCAGCCGGCTACATCTGTCCATGGTCGTGGGCGCGGCCGTGGAACTGCTGCTGCCGCGAAGCAGCAGGAGTCTGACCTGCCGAAAAAGCCGTCGACTGGATCTGCGATTTCTGAATCTGGGGCTGTAATGCCCAGTGGAAAACCACCTTTGGGACGACTTCCATTTACTGGCGAAGAAGAGGACATTGATTTACTAGCTCAGGAACTTGGAACGGTACTTACATATGCAGTGAATGAGGCGAACATGCTGTCATGCTAAAGTGCTAATAGATTGTAATATTATTTGATATGCTACGTTGGTTGTCACGTAGCCTGAAGCCAATTTTGAAAATTTGAAAAAATTTACAGTATATACTGGTTGTGCTGTGCCTATTTTACTGGTGTGCTTTATTTTTCCGTCGTCACAACTCACAATGCCCATGCAGTCGTGTACCTAGATTGTATGCGCTCATACAGACGCCGGCCGTTTTACAGAGTTGTTTGAAAGCATTTCCACTGGGTTCTGTAAAGATTAAATTGGACGTTTTTAGATTAATATATCGACTGTAGAATATTTCCGTCGGGAGTTCAATTCGTATGGTTTTAGCTGTCCTTAGCGAGGCCTCCGTCTACTCCTGGAAAACTTGGAAATGCCTTTATGGTCAGAACCAATCATTTTCGATTGAATTTTGGCTCTGAGAAGATTGTCATTCAGCAGTACAGCCTTGAAATGAGACATGAATCCAGAAAGCTGAAGCGCTCGTAAGTGGGTGCTGATACTTTGTGTTAACGGTTTTTGTTGTTTTAAAGGGAAACACAATTCTTGCTGCTTTCATAATTAAGGATTCGGAGAAAGTTAATTAAGGATTCGGAGAAAGTTATACACGAACAAACATCTGAAAAAGATCAGGCACCTGACGTTCCTCGAAAGCGCGGTCTCCTACTAACACGCATACTCTCTGCCATCTGAGTTACAGGCGCTTCAGTGGAACGAGCTTAGGGGGAGGGGTTACTTTTTTGCCAATTTTTTTACTATCTCTGTTTTTCTCATTTTCACATATTTTGTAGTCCCCACGGGTCTTCAAAACAAGACAAGTGCGTTTTGCGTAATACTGATTCCATCGTTCTGTAGAGTCCTTCAAAGGTGACCTAGACACATTGTGTCTAGGTCACCTTTGAACACTTTCACATAGGAAAATGAAAAAGTTCCGTTAAAAAGTTTGTGGCAAAAAACTGATATGATACTACAGCGCTGAAACTTTCCACATATGTCAAGGACATATTGTAGAGTGCAACAATCTATTTTAATGCAATTCTCTTGAGTGACGGATTTTTGGCGATTTTTAAAGTCAGAATTTTGGAAAATAGGCCATTTTTGGACAATGAAAAACAGGGCCTACGGTACTGTTGCTTGTCCTGAACGATTGGCAAAAGCTACAGAAACGACCAATAGATAGCTGCACTCTACGCATAAAACCACGTCTTATGAAAGTATTCGCACGTTCCTATCATTATATGCTCAACACACTTGCCACAAAAACAGCAAATTTTTGCTAAAAATGGCCATTTTTCATAGTTTTCTCATTAATTTGGTATAGAGTTTACCTAGGTTCGACCTTCTATGTGAGGTCCAGGTGGCCAAAATCTGAGATAGTGCCATTTCAAGCCAAATTTTCAAATTTCGCCAAAAACCGCTAAATTTTTCACTAAAATAGGTCGGGTTTGGCTTTAAATGCAATAAAAACACGTTTTCTATGTGATAGGATGCTTAAACTGCAGAAATTAAGCAAATTTCAAAAATTTCCAAAATTTGCCTATGTTTACGTGTTAAACATACGAAATTTTGAAGTCAATTTGACATGATTTTTTGCAAAAATATTGGTATTTTATGATTCAGATGTACTAAAAATGACCCGCTCTTTCGAATGGTATAGTCAAAACCGTTCTGGCGTGCTTGCAGCAAAAAATTCGGCTGGGTTTTTTTCCCGCCCATGGGTTTTTTCCCGCATTGGGTTTTTTTTCCCATCGGTTTGGTCGAAAATTTCTCGCCAACGGTAAGCGCTAGAGAGACGTTTTATAGCTCATTTTGAAGCTCTTCGCAAGGCCTCATGGTAGTTATCGTTAGATTTTCGATTTGTCGCTTAATAGAAAAGTTACAGCCAAAATTCGAAAATTTGGGGTTTTTTCCCGCCGCGCTATATGTGATAAAAAATCACGAAACTTGGAAGATTAATATATCCATGTCTGTCACATAATGGGCCAAAACAAATGCGTCAACATTGCGCATGGCTGCTGTGGCGGCACCTTTGATTTTATAGGTGAAAAATGCTAATTTTTAAATTTTTCCAAATATAGACAAATTTTGTATCAGTCGATAGCTAATGAAAAAAGGGGCAACCTTTCTCATAGAACCATGGGTCTAAAATGCAGTCTATGCAAGATAAAATGAGTTAAAATTATACTGGGCGGTCCTCCAAAGTTAGGTCAGTGCATCACTCAAGCATGCATTGTGAACGCCTGGACAGCTAGGCTTGAGCCACGTCTGCACTTAAATATTACCTTAGCAAAGGCTTTAATTTGGTGTATCGGTAAACCCTGTTCTCTGTCCCGTTCGGTCTCCACCTGCAGTTGCAGGGCTCATCACCGGAATATTAAAGTTTTCTGGCTTTGAACCTGAATAACTCTGTCACAGTTTGATTTCGAACCAGGGGCGGATCCAGGGGGGACGGCCGCTCCCCCGTCGCGATTCGAAGTTAGGACAAATTAAGGAGAGAAAGAGGAAAAAGGGCAAAAAGCAAAAAATTTCGCGCCGTCGGCGCGAATTTTCTACTTTTTAGCCGCATATTTATTGCATTTATGAAGAAAAAACTTGAAATGCATCCGATTTTTCGGAGAAAGTCACCATTTTTGCCTAAAAATGTCGAAAATTTAAAAGCATTTCAGTTCTTCAGTATGAAAAGAATTAAAGATCCGAAGACCGATTTTATTGCAAACATAAAAACTTTCTTCAACTGAGAAGGCCAAGATGGCTTCGCCTGAGTTTTCCAGTCAATCTTTTCAGCCTTTTTACCACTAAGTCTGCTTATTCTTGCATTAAAAACAAATTTTTAGGCCATTACTGAACAATAGCATAATTTTAGAAAATTTTGAAATTTACTCACGAAAGCCTCCCAAAAGCCCCCTCTAAGAAAAAAGAAAAAGAAAAAGTTCCCAGAATAAGCCCATGTTCTTAGTTATAAATTTGGACAGCATGTTAGACTGATAAACCTGTATGTGTGACTTACTGTCAATCTTTTTCTCAGAAACGAGCGCAGTCAGGTCTTTTGGAAAATGGTCATTGATAATCCGAATATCTTCTCCAATACAACTGGTATCGCCTTTGATGGCGGCTCGATTGTTTTCTCCGCTGAGAGGTTAATCTTTCCTGGAGGAGAGGGACAGACCGTAAGTAACTCTTGGTTGTCGTATTAGCAGCAGGTATACAGTCGTGGTTTACTGAAAGAGCAACCACTCCTCCTTTTCCCTGTCTGGACACGACAGAAAGTTTGACCTTCTCTCTCATCAAATAAACATACGCAAGGGTTTTGGAACATTGTTTTGGAACATTGTTTTTCTCCTGGGAGAAAACGCATTTCGATATTTTTTGTCCCTTTGCTCAATGTTGGGGCTTGTTTTTATCATCCACTTGACATGAAAAATTGATTTGTCTCTTTGTTTTCAATAAGGGCTTAGTATGGTTTTTGATGTTTTCTGTATTTATTTTAGTCATTTGAATATCAGTTTGAAATGATAGCGGGAATGGATAATCGCCCAGGTCGGTATACCGTGATTGTCAGTAATGTCCATGAAGTTTACTTGGATTTTGCGGAAGCGTCCAAGACCTTGGAATCTTATTCCACGCCAACTCAGGTGCTGGATGTGGTCCTGAGACAGTCACGTGTCTCGCCGCTGCTGACTGCCCTGTATGTATAGTTCTCATTTGACAAATTGATGTACAAAAACTTAGCGTCAGGCATAGTCTGTACAATTTGTCGTTACGTGAGATTATAGGAACTATGTAGGGGTGTTTATTTACGCTGAAGTTTCAGATAAATTTCTTTTCTGTAGTCAAAATACACCCTCATTCATTCGAAGATATACGTACGTACGTATATATTTGTGGCTCAGTGTTTGTCTGTTTTAGATTTGCTTATCCGTTTTCTCAGCATGGCAGCAGTTTTTATCGGGCTCCTCTGACTGCGGATGGACCGCCCGGAAGGTTTATGCTGGGCAGTGGGTTGCAGGCCTGGAAAGGTCACTACACCTCTGTACACATTGGTAGCAGCGGAGATCCTTTGCTTAATTTTGATTGTAAGTTTGGCTTGTACGTATGTAGTATAGAGGATTTAGGTTTCTGTACAAAATACCTCATGCAAAATATCAGTTGTCAATATTACTTATTTGTGCAATTTGAACATATGCTAATCTTCTTCTGATGCAGCGGTTTGGATGCCATAGACCCGGCCAGTCAGATACGGCCGGCCCTCTTGAGGATGCATAACTTGCACATGAAATGTCTATCATGTTGTAAACGTTGATATACATATTACATACATATTATCAGTCAGTAGCGTAGCCAGAAAAACATTACGGGGAGGGGGCACATCCAAAAATTTTTAACATTTATCCAGGTTTCTCAAACTCGTTATTCGCTTCTTTCAGGCTAGTTCTTCTTCTTCTTTCACAAGCTAGTTATGACAACGGAACTTGTTTAAATTTTGGAGGTACGATTGGTAGTTATAGCCACTACGCGGAGGGTCTGGGGGCAGGGCCCCCAGAAGCTGACGAATTTTTGTGAATGGCAATAAAAGTCATAATGAAAACATTTGAAAACAAACAAACAAATGAAAACAAAAAAGATTAATTATCAAATTGCCTAAATTGTGCTATAGAATTGTGCCATTTTAAATTTCTGTAAAAATTCACTACTGAAACGACGTCTTTCTGTTTTCTCATTCTGGAATTCATGGAAGCACGGATGCTAGAGGTGGGCCCCTCAACTCCATACGGGAGGATATAAGAACATTTTTATATCAATGAAGGCGTGTGAGGGGTCGGTTTCACCCTGCCATTCATTCATTCATTCATTCATTCTTAGAAAATAATTCTACAAACTTGTTAGATTGTAAGTGCAAAATGTTTAATCTTTAACTAAAATGGAGTTGAGCTGGGGGCGGCTAAAAGCCAGACCTTTTTAGAATATGGCATAATTGAAACCTTTTTTTCAGAGCACATTTTGCACAAATTTTAGAAAATTTAACTGTGTAATTCTGGATTTATTTTAGGCGAAAAAAGTGGGGGAGGGGGAAGCCCCCCACTAGTGGGGGGAGGTCGAAACGTGGGGGGATAAAATAGTCATAAATTGCCAAAGATACAATAAAAAATAGCCTGTTTTCTACATAGTACTGCTGTAACTATTCTAAAAAGTACTCAAAAATCGACGATTTTTTATCAAAAAATTCCGGCGAAGTCGGAAAAATTTTGAAATTTCGACCAAAAATTCTCAAAATTTGGCATTTTCTGGCCACCTTATAGTGTGTGGGGGGAGGGAAGCCCAAAAAAGGGGGGGGGCCGAAAAGTGGTGGGCGCTCCCCCCAGTAAAGTAAACCCAGTAATTTGATGGGTAAAATAGATTTTTCTGAGTTAATTAACAAAATTCGCGAATACTTTATAAAATTTTCCCCGGCATGGGAAATTTTTCGGAGGGAAAATCAGATTCGGGGGGAATTCCCCCCCTCTGGCCCTCCCCTGCCTACGCCCTTGTTATCAGTGGGTCAGTAGGATTTTAGACATTTGTGTGGCATAATCAAATCTCCTGGCAACTTCTTGGCTGCTATTTTATGATTTCTTCATTCTACTATTTTTCCTCCTTTCCTGGATTTCAGCGTCACATTCCGCCTACTTCAAGGAGATGCCACTGCTGGAGTTCATCTGTGAAGTGCTCCAGGAAATCGCTTCTGGTCCCAATGATCGCCGTTGGGATCCCAATCGGCTAAATTCTGACAGTTCAATGAGTCCTTTCGAGATCAACTATGTTAATAACAAGCTGAAAAAGAAAGGTAACAGGAGAGGCTGAACACGGGGGTTGCATCGCGATTCGAAGTTTGAAAAACTTAAAGAGCGAAATTGAAAAGAAATAGAGAAACCAAATCCGTTTAGCACTCGCTAAAACGCATTGAAACTGCTGAAAATCTCTACTTTGCCACATTAAAACTTTAATCCATACTTTATCGCACCTCCCGTCTTGTCACCAAATCCGCATCCAAATTGAACAGTTGTTTTGTCGCTGTAAACTTAAGGGGGGGGTCCATTTTTGGTAGATTTTTCGACCATCTCCGATTTTGCTCATATTCACATATTGTGTTGTCCGATTGCTATATTTTAACGTGTTTTTGAAATTAAAGTCGGTTCTTTTACGGTTTTCGAGTAATTTCACCTCAAAGTTGATGTCAGCATGTGTTAAACATAGTAAACGGAAAAAGTGGTGATTTTTTCTTTTTTTCTGTGCGCCAGAGAAATCTTGCCAACGACAAAACGAAACAGTTCAACGTCGAGTTTATGTTAAAAATACGATCAAGAAGGGTGATTTGTAGGAAGCGGAATTTTAATTTAGGCCTTCAAAATTTTTTAATTAATTTTTGAAGTTTGGGAACAGCCAAATTGACTGTTTTGCAACGTTGAAATTGAGGGTCAGCAACTTTGATGAAATTTTCTGAAGGCTGTAAGGACTAATTAAAAATTCTACTTCCTACAAATCACAGCTTATGACAAGACATTTCGAACAATACCAATTAATCCTGGTTAGCTCTGCCCGATTTCGAGATTTCTCTGGCGCTGAAATCTGAATTTTTAGCAAAATTTCGGAAATTCGGGCTTTTTGGAAATTTTTGGAAATTGGAAAAGTTATCCTAAATCCTTTGTTTACATCAGTTATCACAGTTATCAAAATAACCCAATGAAACTCCATTCTCAAAGATGTTCTGGTGTAAATTGCCTTTATTTGCTACGGCACCGTCGTTTTCACCCATTTTCAAATTGCATGCAATTAATAGCCGGTTATTCGTTAAGTAATGAACGAAACTACTCAAAATTTAGTAGGACAGTATCCTGCACAGTATTTCTGTGCAGGGATAAAATTTTGTGCTAAAATGAGTAAAATCCGTGACCATAAAATTTTTCATGGCGGACCCCCCTTAAGTATTTTTCATGGTGGATCCCCCCCTCTATGGTGCCTTAGATTATTGAAACTAGTGATTAGATTCGTTTGCTGAAATTTAAAATGACTATGTATCCCTCGACCAATAGAATATACATTATCTACTGGCGGATCCAGTATATCGTGTCCCCACGAGAAACATTTTTCTGTCGGGGGTCTGGGGCAGACCCAGAGTTGGCTAAATCTTTGGTTTTTGCAGTAAAAAGTCCTTTGAATGCTGAAGAACCACGACAGTTTTTTAGAACATTGCACTTTTTTAGCCAAAATGGAAATTTTCTACGAAATTTCGGACGCACGCGTTTCAAGCTTTTTCTACAAAATAATATACGTAATATAATGTTCTGTTAAGAAGAAGAAAAGTCTCATTTCGTATTTGAATTTTCGGAGACATAGGGACAGTAGGGACAGTTGGAATTAGATGGTGGTTCTGCTTTCACATATTTGTGTCAAATTTGATGTTTCCAAAATCTGGTCTGATTTTCGAAACAGAAAGTGTTCGATTTCTCTTCTTTAAGGTTTGTCTATCGTTCTGTATCCAGATGAGAAGTCGAATTTTTATTCTTGTAGGTTTGTTCGTTTATACGAGACACTATGCTGGAATCGAAATGATAACGCACAAAGTTGAATGCCTGACCGATAAGAATGCACTTGAAACACTGTAAGTTTTGAAAGCCAGGTTATTGAACAATTTTGATATTATCCTTTCCGTCGTATTTTGTCAAATTTACTCAGTTCTAGAGGGTCATAGATTTCTGACAGATTAAAATGTACGTATTGCTGTTATCCTGAAGTTTGTGCTTGCACCATTAGACGAATCGGGCACGACAGCGTAAACGCCTCAATTTAACGTTACCTTCGCCCTTAAGTTTATGATCTTCTGTGTTGCAAAACTTTTAGGCATTTGTAAAAGATGTTTTCTCTTACGAAATTTTAGGTACGAAATTTGGGTATGGTGTCAAAATTTCGTTGAAAATGTAGGAAAATGTACATAATAGGATCGGTAATTTTCCTCCTAAGCTATGACTTATGTTCAGTTTTTCTTAAAGTTTGAGATGGCTAAGACTTACTAAAAATCTCTGGTGAAACCTGGAGATGGTCCAAATTTCATCCTAGAATGTTTAAGACTCAAGTCACCCATGAAACAGCCGGAAGAATGATACAATCGGAACAGTGTTGACTTGTTCAAGGCAGAATTTTAGTGTTCCTTTTCATGCACCAGTCTTTCACACAGTACAACGATTTTATGAGAATGGTCAGTTTTCGAATGAAAGATACATTTGTCCTTGCTGATGTTTTAGGTTTGATTATCAGCATGATGACCATGTCCAGCGCATATCTGTGGCTGAATATTTTCAGGAGCGTTATGGAATCCGCTTACAGTGCGTGATTCCACGTTGTGTTTGAAGTCTAAACAATGTATTATAATTAACTAGCGATCCCTATATTGTAATCTTTATATTCTTTTAAAGTCTGCAAACAGTTTGTTTTCTGATGTTTTCCACTGAAAAGGCACAATACAGAACTGATCCTGTGAACTACGACATTATGTTGTTTTGAAATCTCGGAGCTTGTTTGTTTTCTGAGCTAACGGGAAGGTTCTTTGTTTGAGTGTTCTCTGTAGAAACTCTGTGTCATCTTGGCTTACTCATTTCTGCTGTCAACAGAAGATAACATATTTATTTCCCCTGATTGCTCACTCCTGTTTCTGTTACCGCCCTTCCTGCCTTATTTTTAGCGTTTTTCGGTACTGGCTAATTTAACTTTATTTTATTGTTTTGATTTTCAGATATCGTTTAATGCCGCTGGTCAAAGTCTTTCCCAAACACCGTAGTATTACCATTCCACCAGAGCTATGCCATTTGAAGCCTGCCCAGAAATATGTTGGAAAGCTGTCAGAAAATCAGACCTCATCAATGATTAAGGTGCTAAATTTGTATATATCTTGTCTTATGCTGAAAGCTGTGGATTTTGCAGGATCTCTGAATGTAGAGTTAAAATCTGAAGGTTGACATCGGCAATGGCAACAAAGGCAACACTAACTAAGCTTGTCAGATGCTTGTAGAGACAAAGAATATTAAATGTAATATTTGCTACTTAGCTGTAGCCTTTCTAAGGTGTCTAGGTGGCGTTAACTTATAAGGAATCTGGAAGATTTGTGATTTCGCCTTACGGTTAACACCGAGATTGGGGAGAGGTCTGTTTATCCAAAAACAGATGGATGCAGTCGGACCTCCTACTAAACAGTTATGTAATGTACGTTAGGCAGTCACCTTTAAAGCTTAGCTTAGCCCATGCAGAGTGCTTTTTTAGATTGCTTGCCTTGACGCTCCCAGCCGTGAAGCGGAAATTATGAAACAGTTGCAGGATGCTCGTTTTCCAGAAGATCCATTTGCGGCTACTTTCGGTTTTAGTGTGGTCCCACGAATGATGGAGCTGCGAGCTCGTCGACTCCCACCGCCTGCTTTGATGTACAAAGCTGAAAATCAGGTTAGTATATACTGGCAGATAATAGTTTGCTGGGTATACTGAACATGTCTAACTTGGTGTGCAAGAAATTTTCACAGACGATCAATTTCGAAATCAATTTAGATTTAAATTCACAGGTAAAAGGCAAAGTGACTCCTGCAGAGAACTTCAACATACAGAAAGTTATAGGGTGCCGGTGCTTATCTCCGGATTTTTAACCCGAAATCAGGAGTGGACTGACAACTCCTCAAGTGTTGACAATATCTTTGGAAGCGGGAGCCAGCCCTTCACCACGCTTACGTCAGAACACAGACCCATGTTACCTTCCACCGCAGTGGTACCCATTTAGCGACCAGTTAAGGATAGGCAGCTGGGTTGGCTGGAGCCCATGGCGAACCGATATGTGCGTAGTCCCTTGCTCAGGGGGCTTTGTGAAAGCCTTGTGGCAGCCGGGATTCCAACTTCGGACTGTTGGATCCTTAGTTGAACGCCTTCTAATTCGTGACTGCAGCTTGAGGAGATGTGTCGTCCAGTCATAGACTTGAAAAATTCAACATAGTACACTAATACATTAGGTTTTTATTCCTGTACGTATCACGCATCTTTATTCCTTATTGACCTTTTTTAGTCTGACATGAAGGTGTTTCCAAGAGATGGTGTTTGGAAGCAAGATCGCGGCGGTCGCTTTTGGGAACCCGCCTCCATTCCTCGCTGGGCCCTGATCAGTTACATTAGACGTGACAAACAGCGCCAGCTAGAGTAACGACTGACTGCTTTGCTTGCTTTCTCTGTGACTTAGTTTATACTTAGCAGCTTTAACGTAGTAAACTGTTTATACTTGTGTTTATTCACTTTTATTTATTTTGGGGTGATTGTTTATTTTATTTTCGGCGAATGTTTTCTGAGGGATTGGGATTGGGGCCGAAAGATTCATTACTTCTTTAAATTTGTGAGTGCTGAATCTTGATTTTGGATTTACTAATTGTGAAATTCCTCATACTCACCAACAATCCCAGTCACCTGCACCAATCATTAGTTACCTTTTATTATACTTGTATATTTATTTCTCCCGCTTCCTATTTTATGATTTTTGGTTTTCGTTATCGCATCGTTTCCACTGTTTCCACAGTATCTCTCCTCCCTTAAAACTTGCTGTAGCATTGCACTGACAACAATTCTTTTCTTTTCATCTTTGATTGGACTTAGCGTCCTTCAAGTATTTCAGGTACAAATTATAATATTATAAGGTTCATTAATAGTTCAATATGGGATGATCAAAATATAACCGATTTACAGCTACATATAGCTCTGTCTCTACTTTCTGATTTAGGACTTTCTGTGCTGAACTGTCCTCCTGTTGTTCAGTCTGTGGAATGAAGATGGACCAGTTTCCAGAGTATGTTCGATATATTAACAGTGATGACGAGATTGAACCCTGTATGAAGGAAATCGTGCAAACGGATCCAAAGGTCGCCATCATTGTGGTGGCTCTCCCTGTTCGAAACAGCAGATGCTACGGTTAGCTCAACTGTGTGTCTGTATTTAGCTAGAAAATTCGTAGAAGCATAATCGTATTTGTTTTGTCATTTGGTTATCTATTGTGTACCGCTCTTTACTTCTTTTCATTTTTACGAAAATAAACATAAACGTATTGTGCTCGACAGTGTTAGCGAAGCTAGTGTTTTTCTTTTTCTGTTGGTCAGTTTCGGGGTCAACCTGTTAAGCCTAGTTTTGAGTCTCGTAGTCTATCTATTGCTTATACTCATTAATTTTAATTGTTGACTGAATTGAGTTATTAACCAGCTGATTTTGTGTACGATTACATAACATTTGTTTTATGGTAGTGACAAATTTTGTATAATATAGTGTACATGACATTGTCGAACTCGAAGGTTTGTTTCCTCCTGTGTTTAGCTGAGGTGAAACGTGTTGGTGAGATTGTGATTGGCATCGCCACACAATGTGTTCTGCCGCGTTCAGTGTTCGATTGTAAACGAACAACCTTGATGAACATCGCTCTAAAAATGAATGTTAAAATGGGCGGCATCAATCTGAAGCTGGCTCCTGACCCCCTGTAAGATTCACTTCATGCCTTTTTAAATTGCTTCTCACATACGTAGTTCTGTTAGTTTTAAGGTTTCAGCTGTTATTTGTGTGCTAGCTAATTATTTACTTGACTTTAAAAAATGTAAATTGCTGTTGTGAGCCTATGTTTACAAGAATAAATAAATTATTTTCATTTTTCTGCTTATGCTTTATGTATGTGTATTTTAGAACCGAGCAATTTCTGTTGCGTGAGCCCACGCTCATTTTGGGTATTGATATGACCCATCCTGGACCCGATGATAGAATTACCCCTTCTATTGCGTCGGTATGTTGATGATCCACCATCCATTATTTTTGTTTCTATTTGTTTTCATTTTTCACTGCCATCTCCAGCGTAGCATTCCCCTGTTTGATTAGATGCCTCCAAATGGGAAGAGAGGTAGCGTCATAAGTTCGTACGGGGTTGGCTGTTAGCGTGGAAAGGTAGTTTCTGCTTCACTGATTAGAGTATGCTCACATGGATACTGTTAAGGTGGTGATTCCCTTTGGTCACAAAAGTTTGCACCATTATTACTCTTTCATTACTTGGAGTTAAGAAGCCATTTTTATATCAAAATGTAGCTTGACATTTTCTCTTTTTAATGCATACAATGAAACTAATGTTGCGTTTTTAAAATATTTTTGACACATTTTAGAAGAAGTATAATCTTCCAGATTTTTTGCAGACTCAAGTAAATTTTTTCGCGAGACATCGGTTATATCATTCGATACCTCCATCAAATAGCTGGGGACGATTTTTTATTTATTGTGAAATCGCTCTTCGTTATAGAGAAATAAGCTGAAATCTGTGCGTAACCTGTATTTTGACTACTTTTTCCAAATTTGTCAAGCGATTACTTTAGCTAGAAAGCAGTAATCGGGGCAACTAAAAAAACGTCCCTGGGTATATTTGTGCAGAACTCATTTGTTCAGTAGCAGCCCTCCAACTTGCATGGTGAATGCTTCACAATCTTTGGAAAAAAATTGGTCGTGTTTTTGCAAAAACTACATTTTTCATGATAGCAGCCCACGGGATAGCTGTTGGAAGACAATCATCCATCGGATGATTTGCCCCTGTGAGACCTTCAGATCGACGCCCTTAGTTTGATTTTCCGGTTTGTGCAGTTCAAGAAATGATGGATTATTTGATTTCTGCAAAAATGACAAGTTTTCGACGCCAAAATAAGAAAATCGGCTATATCGCACGCTAGAGAAGATAGAAAGTTGCTTTAAAAAGCAAAAATGTGAAGCTCAACGAGATCTTTCAAATGAATATAGTCATAACTGTATAGCTGCCACCAAACTTTCAGAAATTGGGAAAAACCGCCCTGATCGGAAATCTCGAATTTTTAAATCGGGATTGCGCGGAGGGTGTTAGAACGCTAAAAGAATGTATTTCGGAAAGTTTTGCCAAATTTCATCCTGATTTGCGCCGCCAACCAACAATTTGTGCCCAAAAGGAATCACCACCTTAAATGTTAGCATTATTAGTCATGAGTACGTAGTGATACCATTGTGTGCTCTCGTCATTATTGCACTGCTGACTCATGAAATACAGCGTATCAGATCGCTGTGATGTCGCGTGTAGTTTGTTAAAACAGATTTTCTGGCATAGCTGTGTATACTAGCGTAGCCAGAAAAAAATGTCGGGGGGGGAATCCAAAATTTTTCCGGGGGGTCTGGGTGGGCGGAGCCCCCCACAAGCTGAGAAATTTTTCTATTTCGTGACCTTCGTGGAATTTTTACAGAGCATTCGTTGAAATTACAATAATATTTAAGGCGCAGTGCTTGTTCATGCACCTAAATAATGCAGAAGGTGGTCAAAGTAGACCAAATAGGGCAATTGGTATATACTCATTTTTTAGTGCGAAACACGTATTATAATGGTATACACATATTTCGCGCCGAAGGCGCGAAAATTTTTTTAAAAATAGGCGTTTACGCACGTGGCAGGAAAAAATTCCTGGGGGGCAACACAATTTCGGGGGGAATTCCCCCCATTCCCCCCCCCCGGCTACGCGCCTGGCTTTAAAAGACACACAGTTATTATTCGAAGGTAGTTCACAGTATCAATATTTTTCTTTTGTCTCACTCATTCCAGATTGTTGGGAACATTGACATTCTGCCGTTCACCTTCACTCCTTCCATAGTGATTCAGAGCAATCCGAATCCCAGTCGCGCCGAGACAGAGGCTGCCCGTCGTGAAGGTCGCCGGGCCAGCAAGAAGAAGACGGAATACATTGTGTATCTGGCGGACGCGGTGCGTGAGCGCCTGCTACAGTACTACCGATCGACTCGACGAAAGCCGGAACGCATCATCATCTACAGAGATGGTGTCTCTGATGGACAGTTTAAGCATGTACGTATTTCGTAGAAATGTCTGTGTTGAAGCTACTAACTATTGTATGTAAACTATCGACTTTCCATCTGCTATTTATTGTTAATTAATTTTTAATGGTTTAGTGGTTAAGTTAACGGATTTTTGAAGGTACTATTACGTGTGGTTTCCTGTTGGCACAGAGATTGGCTCTGTCAAAACGTGTGGCACATTTAAGGATTCGGAACACTTCCAATAATACCACTAAGGTTTGAATATTCTACGCTTTGTCTCCGCTGGATTCGGTCTAATCGTACTGTTTGTTTAATATTTCTAGGTGTTGCTTAGAGAATTAAAAGGCATTGGGATGGCCTGTGAAAGTCTGTACGGAGATACTCGACCACGAGTAACCTACGTTGTCCTGCAGAAGAGTCATCATACCCGATTTTTCTGTGCCAATCAACAGGATTTTGTAAGTTAACTTGGCTTTTATGTAGTAACATTTTCAGTAAGTAAATAATGACGACTTCCGAAAAGCTGATGGTGGCTAACCTAAAGTATGAGCGGAAAGAAGAAGAAGAAACGTACCACCGATGGTAGAAAAACTTTGGACCTCCGGTGTGACTGTCGAACCCACGACTTCTTGCGTACTAGGCGAACGCTCTGTCAACTCAGCTACGCATGCAACGGAATTCGTGTAACAATACACGTCATTACTTTCATTACGTGAACCCACGCAAGTGGAATACAAAATGGGGGAAGCGCAAGATCAAGAGCCGTCTTGCTTGTTCTACAGCTCTGCAATTGTTATACCTAAAACAGGTGTTTTAAGGTTAAAAGTCAGCTGAGAACTCTATGCGCCAGATGTGGGTAGTGCCAATGAGGGAGTGTCTCCAAAAGTGGACGGAAGAGGAGGCAACTGCCCGCTACTCTCACAAAAGCTCAAAGTGTGAGGCTCATTTAAGGATTCGGAACACTTCCAAATTATGATGTGGTCTTATTGTACGCTTTGTCTCCGCTTGACTCATTCGGATTCAGTCATTTTCTTGATGTAAAAAGTTCAGGTCTATATTCAGCCATAGTCGTTCTGGTGATAAAATTGTTTTTCCTTCTTCACTGATTAGTCAAGTCATTATTTTTATATCATATCTTTTGTTTTCAGTGCGGCAGAGCCAGAAACGTTCCTCCTGGTACAGTTGTGGATACGGACATCATGAATCCGGAACGATTCAGCTTCTACCTCTGTTCACACTTTGGAATTCAGGTACGCAAGTAATTTTGAGCAAAAAGCCGACTTCCCCGAACTTTGAAGACTTGTGGAAAATCTGTGGTGGTCCTGCAGGAAACAATCCATTACTGAACTAGAACTTATTCTTGACTTACTGAGCTTTAAATGGTTAAAATTAACAAACCTTACAAATTCTTCTCTTTTAGCTTCTGGCTTGCTTTAACTTCCCAATTTATTTTTCTACATTCCAGACGGCCGGTTGCACCAAATGTGACTAACATCTAATTAGACTAATTTGTAATTAATTTCTAATTAAGGCCATTTTCCGTTGCACCAAATGGAAAGTTAGTCAGATTTTAATTCTACTCAGGGGTAAGATTAACATTTGACTAACTTCTGACTAACATCTTATTAAAATCTAACTAAAATCTAACTAAAGTCATCATATGACATAAGCTTGTACCTGATTTGCTAGAGCTCATCTGGGAAAAATACTGATTGGTTTAGAGCTAATCAGATTTTAAAATCTAACTAGCTTGGTGCAACGGAGAATGTGATTAAAATAAGATTAAGACTAGCTAATAACATTTTAGTTAGAAGTTAATCATATTTGGTGCAACCGGCTGATAGTGCTAAAGTAACCTTATTTAGTTGTGGAATTTGTTTCATTATTAAGTTACTCTTTTTCAGGGAACCAGTCGACCTGTACGATATACCGTACTGCATGATGACTGTGGCTTTACACCGGATGCTCTCCAGACTCTAACCTATCACCTTTGCCATGTTTACGCTCGCTGCCTTCGCGCCGTCTCGATACCGGCCCCGGTCTACTATGCGGATTTGGTTTGTCGAAGAGCCAGATATCATCTTTATGTTGTCTTGTAAGCTGTTTTTAACGACACATCATCATATCATGTTTTTGTTTAAACTTGTTGTTTCTTTAAATTTTTGTTTGAATTTTTAGCTGCTTAAGTTTTCGTCGATGAGGATTGCTTTTGGAGTAAATGCTAGAAAAACAGGGCGAGTTTTGACCAACTTTTGTTGAAATCCCACTGTGTCTTCTCACAGTGACTGTCCCTAGCAGTTCCAGGAGGACCGTCGAGATATGGTCAGTATATAGCCAGTGTACATAATTTATCAGTTGCATTGTAATGTGAATTGGTACCCAGTCGAAACGGAGATACGTTCGCTTGCTCCGTGTTTCCCTGGTAAAGCTCGAAAACACGACATTTACATTTTGTCCTATTATTACTATATTTCTGTCTTGAACTGCAAAGCACTAGCAGCTGTGTTTTGCTTTGTTTTGTGTTTTGTTTTTGAATGATAATGCATTGTTGCTATGCTTTCTGATTGTGTTCTCGCTGTTTTTTATTTAATCGGTGGTTTATCATTTCAGGGGTCAAGAGTCTTCTGATGGGAGCAGCACCTCACAGAGCGGTGAGAGTGCCAGTGGAGGGGACCAGTCCTCCATGACCAGTGCAGAGGCCGAACAACATCGGGTTCAGTTTCAGCTACAGATGAAGGAAGCCGTGGCTGTAAAGGATGCTCTGGAAAAGATTATGTACTATGCTTAAGCATAATTTTATCCACTACATTTCTGTGTGACAATTTGAGAAGTACTGTACGTGTTTGATTTTGATTTTTTGTAAGATACATTTTGTGTTGTTACTTTTCTTCATTTTTCTTGTTCTCTGTATGTTGGTTTTCTTGAAGTTTCTGTGGTCTGTTAGCTATTACATATTGTGTATATAATTTTTCTGTTATTTTATGTATTTTATATAGCGGTGTGTCCTGTGGTTTTTCTGATTTACCGGTGGACGGTGCAGTGATGTTTAATGTGTTTGCTTTTAGCTTTATCTTGAGGAATTAACTAAGTATGGGCATGAATATAGAACAATTCGCGAATAATTCGATATTCGCAAATACCACGAATATTCGATGAACGAATAATCGAATTATTCGAACGAATATTCGAATAATTCGAACGAATTTCCGAATTTTTCGTAATTTCTAGTTTAAGTATTCAATATTCAGGCGAATTTCTGGACTTTCTGCTGCCTTTGCATTAACATTTGACTGAACTCACAAAGAATAGAATTTTTGTGTGTATTTAACTTGTCAAGATCTTTAGTCGTTCTGTCCTAAAATTTTTATACGAGCACAATAGACTTACATCATCGAGATTTTTCATCTACAACAGTTTTTGTCCAAATAAACATTTTATTGCACTCTAACTGGCACGTTGTATTCTAGAGCACATATTGTTGCAGTATTACAGCAGTCAGTGTCTTGACCTGTCGGTATACTGTTTATTCTGTTCCATTCCAACCAGTTTATCGCGCAATTTTACCAAGTAAAATTGTGTTCCGCCAAAAACATTTGACCGCATAAATGCTGTGACTGTAAAATAGTTTGCTGACGTTATACACTCCCAGAAGGATTCTTTAGCATATTTATAAACTTCCAGTATTTGAAGATGCGTGCCATTGTCTGCAATTGAATATTCGAATAATTCGAATAATTCACGAATTTCGAATACTACGAATAATTCGCGGATTATTCGAATAGTACCTCATGAATAGTGACGAATATTATAATACCAGTTTTACTTTTTGTGCCATGCTTAGAATTAACTGCACATTTGTGAATTTCGCTGTTTGGTTGAAAAGATGTCTTGACGTCCGATAAAAGTTGTCACAAATGCAAGCGTTTGCGTAATGCGTATCTATAACTATTTAGCAGTGTGGATTTGTTGTAAATTGTGTTTGTTTTTGGTGTTTGTTGTTGCTGTTTATTTTTTGTTTTTGTTTGTGTGTTGCGTTCTTGTCAGAACATAAATGGCTAGTTTTAAATACTGTTACTATAGTTTTCGGCAAAACCTTAATGAACTAATTTTTCCTGGCATTTTTTTAGGGTTTTGAAAGGGGGGGGGCGAGCCAAAGGTAAAATATACCGAAATTTTTAGCGGAAAATCAGCATTTTTAAGGTAAAAACGCAAAAAAATCGCTGTTTTTAAGCTTAAAATTAGCTTATAAGTCCATAAATTAGCTAAAAATTGAGAAAATTTTTGAAAATTTGGCCTCAAAAACCTAATTTTTTGACACTTTTGGTCGACCCCCAAAAAAGTGGGTGAGGGCTTGCCGAAAAGTGGGGGGGGCTCCGAAAAGTGGGGGGGGGCCCACCCCCCTCCACTAAAAAAATGCCAGTTTTTCTTGTATGTTGATTTGGCTTGGCTGTTTGCTTTTATTGTACATACATACGTTAGTATATTATACATACAGCTTTTCTTTTTAGTGGTTTTGCTTTTTTTGCTTATTTAGTGTTTACTTCATATTGTTTTAATGTGCAGTAGATAGTCACTGTCATAGTCATATCAAGCTGTTACATTGCGAGGGATCGAAGCTGTTTTACAGGTGCAGCATAGCTGGTGAAATTTCGAAGTATTTAATCTGCTTCCCCCGCTTCAAAACATTGTGAAAAGCTCATTTTCAGTGAGTGAGTGCTGTTGAATTTCTACGTAAGTCAAATTTGGAGTTGAGTCCGCCCGCATTCTGATTTTGTGAAACACTTAAAGCTTCATTTCAAGAGCCAGAAACTGTAGAACACTTGCTACTGTCCTGACCAGCCCTTACCTCAGCCAGGTATATAGATCTCTGGCCAAATCCGGAAATATCCTGCCTTCCGTGCCGATCCCGAGGCTGTTCTTCGCTTCTTCGGTAATAGTGGGCTCCTTAGGGCTTCCGAGTATAGGCTGTGGTATCCTGATCGACCACCCACGACGACATAGCTTAATTTCAGACTTACCTTTGACCTTTCAGTTACAATTACATAAGACTCTTCATGAGTAACAATTTTAGTTTTTAATTATATGCAGACTTAGTCCTTCCTGTTACGCTTGTGATTTTGCTGAGTTACTGCCGGTTTTTTAAGTTGTCTGTAATTTTAATATATATGTGCTCGCTGTTCTGAGAAGACCAGGAGTATAATTTGTCTGATGGTAATCTTTGCCTCTTGCTACATAGAGTACGTATACCTTCGTACAATGTTAATCGATCACTAAAGTCTGACACAAAAATGTGTGTACAAAATCTATAAGGCCTCCAGTGAACTCAATATACGTCGTAACCCCATAAAACCATATATTTTCGGAATCCTTGCAGCGAGATAAACATTTTTATAAAATTAAAATTTTTTAAAATTTCAAAAATTTTAAAATTCGGTTTTTCTGGGTTTTTTCGGTCAGTTTAAATATTCTGCTCATTCTTTCAGAAAAATTTTCCCGTCCGAAGACGCATTTATTGACACAAGAACGAAAAAAATCGGTTGAGAAATAAGCATTTTATTCCAAAATTTTGTTTTTCCATTTCCTTTGATGTTTGCCGCTTTTTGCAAATTTTACTGGTTATTACTCGCGACTCGCTTAACGGAAAAGTTTTTCGATTAGATTTTCAGGACCGCCTAAGCGCCCGATTTCACCTGATACAGATTCGGATTCCGAAAATATATGGGGTTACGACGTATATTTAGTTCACTGGAGGCCTTACAGATACGGATTCCGAAAATATATGGGGTTACGACGTATATTTAGTTCACTGGAGGCCTTACAGATTTTGTACACACATTTTTGTGTCAGACTTATAAGTGCACTTTTAATGAAAAATGCTTGATTTCCGCTCAATTCTGTATCAATTTTATTTACGAAGGGGTTGTTGTTTACGAAGCAACAGTTGCTGTGTTGACAGTTTTACATACTCTTGGATCTTATGTATTTGAGAATTTGGGTCTGTCTTGTTGCTTTTATTAATAAAGGACATGTTTTGACTTAAGGCTGGGGCCACGAAGTTAACTAAAGGCCAGTTTACTGCCCGTTGGGCGTTGGTAGAAAACTAGCCGGAGTTGGATCCAACTCAGTGCATTTAAAATAATCAAAAAGTAAAATTTTAGCAGACTTTCAGGGTTTGCAGGGAAATCTGGGCCTGAAAACTGCACATTGGCCGCCTATTTACCGGTCAGTGGCCGTTTGGCCTTCCAACGACCAAAGTCCGGCCAAGCCAATTGGCTTGCCCGGCAAAAAATCCGGCTAACGCCCAACGCTATTTGCCACATAGTAATAATCGGTTTGATGCAAAATAGTTTAAAGTTTGAAAGATCTCCACGTAGTAACCCGTCCTAACTTCCTAAGTTAATGACAGGCCAAAACCACGAAACATTTCTCTGATCGCTGCGAACAAGCAAGAGCACGTAATAACCAAGTGACAACCGTCACACTCTTACGTCCTGCTGGTCATACTATTTGTCTTTGTGTCTCTCTGTAAAGACCACTTTTAAGCACTAAAAGAAAGAAAGAGAGCCACATGCTAAAATGATTGGCTGTGTACTGAAATACTATTGGCCAGACAAAATTATTCAAATGCCAGTTTGGTTCAAAATTTTGCGGGCGTGGGAAATTATTATTACTAATCTACAGAAAATTATTAGGCTCGAAAACTTGAATCCTTTTATTAATTGTTAAACTGTTTAGAGGGAAATGGCCTGCATTAACACTCGCTGCCTATCGCCCATATATGCCACATCGCCCGATAAGCAGACAAGATTTCAATGGACTAGGAATTTCGTTGGCATGGTAAATATTGCATAAAGGCCGCTAGATAGATTGAGATAAGTAAAGTTTCAAGGCTAATAGTAACGAAATGTCCTTCAGTAGATGAGTAAGCAAAGAGATGGATTCGGCATGCGGGGGTGGGTCATCAAAAATCACGTGGCAGCGAGAGTGTAGTAACTCTAATATAGTGAATCAGAACCCAGCTACAAATCGCTTTCAGAACTTCGCAAGGTTGTTTACGACACGTTTCGCCAAATCTTAACTCCGCCGTAGACGGTCCCAAGCCCGGTTGAGAAAGGAGGAGGGTTGTGGGCGTGGCGAGCCTGGATACCAGTCCAGTCAGTAATGGATTCAGAGATGTGGTCATCGACGAGGCTACGCAATGCTATGCTTAAGGTGCTGGTTTCCTTTCGGGTATTTTTTACTCATACTGCTTTAATCCTTTACGTAAATAGCTAAAACTTGCTAAATAACCTATTTCCGTGCTCATTAACATTCTGGGACCAGTCCCGAGTTTTTAGGCCATAAGAAAGTTTTGGTTTTTGGCCTTAGGCTTCCAATTGTTATGGCTGGAAAGAGGACACAAAATGAACATTTTTGCTTTTACAACCTTTGAGCTATCTCCACTGTAGAGTTGTGCCCGGGCCTTGAATCGGGCCTCGGGCTCCGGGCCGGGCCGGGGCCGGGCCTGCACCGGGCCGGCCCGGGCCGGCCCGGGCCCGGTTGTTGGAGCGGTAGGCCCCGCCCGGGCCCGGGCCCGGTCGGCCGCGGAGGCCCGGCCCGAGCCGGGCCTACCGGGCCTGCCGGGCCTGGGAGGCCCGGCCAGGCCCGGCCGGGCCCGGTGAGGCCCGGTCAAATTTTTGCTATCCATTTTCTAATTTTTTTCCACAATTTCTTCACCAGAAAGGCCAATTTAAGTTTACGCGAGTTGTCTAAGTTGTAATAAATAGCACTAACTATTGTTTGGCACTGTTTTTTATATGCCGGGCCTTAACCGAGCCGACCGGGCCTACACCGGGCCGCCGGGCCTACCGGGCCTTGAATCTGGCCTCCGGGCCCGGGCCGGGCTCGGCCCGGCCCGAGGCCCGGCCCGGTTGGTTCAGCAGGCCCGGGCCCGGGCCGGGAAATTTGTTAACGGCACAACTCTAATCTCCAGTGGTTAAGTCAGTATAAGCAAAAAACCATTTTCAGGGTCAAAAAATGGCCATTTTCGAGGAAATCAGTTATTTTCAAAATTACTGCCAAACCTTGCGAACAATTTTGTTCCATTCATGTTCAATCGAGATACCGTCCAAACGCACATTTTATGAATCCCTATTAGCCAGACTTTATTGCTTTCAGCCAGAGTTGGAAGCGGGTACCATTTTGGCGGCCCGCTCCGCCCCGCTACCCGCACGCTGGTACCCGCCCCGCCCCGCGCCGCGGCCCGCGGCCCGCAGCCAACTGATACCCGCAAGATACCCGCAAAATTTTTCGAGTGGTATGCGATTACTATGTTGTTAAATTTATTAAAAAATGTCAATAATTAAAAATAAACTTTGATTTAAAGCTTCCAAACTGCTTTACAAAATAGTGTATTGAGATGGGTAGCTGAAATATGGAAATTAATCCAACTTGCCGAAGTTTGCCGAAAAGTAAAAAAAAGGTTTTCGTAAAGTTTAAAAATTTAAGCTAACTGATACGTTTAATTAGAGATGGACCTGGACTTGGCTCCCAATGTCAGTCTCGGTGGTTCAGCCCGATGCCGGCTGGTACCAAAATTTTGTATTTTTGGCAATTTTTCGCCAAAAGTCTGGAATTTTAAAAATCAAAATGAAGTTTTAATTGGTAGAGATCGCTTGTTGTTATATTAGTCATCGATTTGAATGAAAAAACACTAGTAATTTTGTCGATATATACTTAAAATTACAGCAAAATCTTAATTTTTTAAAAATTCTCTTATTTAGACCCACAGTTTTCAGGCTCCGGTCTCGGACCCGGCCCGGTGCAACTCTACAATAAATTAATGTTGCGCTCATGTAGTCTCGAAAAAGACCCATGTTTACAAAGCTAAAGTAGTAAGGACTAGTCTATTTAAATCTCAAGGTTTTGAAAAATGATCAAAGTCTGTAATTTACTGAAAATTATGCATTGTTCACTGATTTCAAAACGCATTTAGCCTGGTAGAGGGCAGAGACCCTGGAAACTTTTGTCGACGTTATAATTCCAGATGCAGATGACAACAAATGACTAAATAGTAACAAACTGAACAGCAAAAAAGGAGTTAGGATAGACAGTCCAAAGTTCCACAAAAGCACATACAGTTATCGGAAGCGGCGGCAAGATTAATATAATGTAAACATGCAAACGGAAGGTCAAACTATAACTTGACTGATCCTTGTGGTAATGTGTGTACTTGTGGAAGCAATTTTTGTCAGAACGCAGTTTTTAAGCTACATTTGTTTATTTTCACCAATTTTTTCAAATTTTAAATGAACAGCGATTTTTAGTAAAAACCAACATTCTTTGAGCGATTTTTAGCAAACCACAGCGATGTTCCAGTAAAAAAAATCCGGCGAAGCTAGAAAATTTGAAATTTGAGTCTGGAAACTTAGTTTTGGCCACTTTTTTACTCCTTGTAACAGAATTTCTTACCGCTAATTTTTTAGTACTCCTTGTGGAGAAATTTGCCGAGAGGAGGGGTATTTCTTTGCTGTCCACCTGAGAACGTAACATACATGTAAATCCTCCAGAAAAGGGGAGTTGTCGAGCTTTCACTCTTCACTGAAAGCTTTCAGCTTTCAGTTTAACTAATATTTTCGGATTCACTCCCAGAACTGGCCAGGGCTAACTACATTCTGAATAAAAAACAAAGCGAAAAATTGTAAGTTGTCCGACTAAAAGTTTTGTTTCTGTTACAACCACGGATAGCCATATGGTCATCAGGACTTTTCTAGAATAATATTTGTTTGAAAAATTTTTGAGCAAGCATTCCCAGTTTCGAACAATTTTTTAAAAGGTTGCGGAGTAACCTTCTGTATCATCCACTGAACGTCACTAAAGGAATATATGCTTACAATAAAATTTAAGGATTTTAAGCTTTGCGTATAGCATAACAAAAAAGTATAACAAAAACTGCACGTAAAGCAAACTGTATGCTGAAAAATTAAGTTTATTTGCTTACTGAAAGATGTACTCTTGCTGAAAGCAAGAAATGCAAGTAGAGATCTCGATCGATGCACAGCACAGCACAGCATATGTATACATGCTGTAGGATCACAACATAGCAACACAACATTGCTTATGATTACGTTTCTGGATGTAACCAAATAGAACAAGTTTAATTGAGGGCCCGTATGCGCTGAAAATAGTAGTTGTGGAGAAGGACATCCAGCCAAAATTAGCGAATTTTTTGAAATCACCAACTTGAATTCTGTTTTTTCCGAACACTTTACGGAAATGTGTTGGAATTTTAGCTAATATATCAACAAGAGATACCCGCAACTACCCGCGCGGGTAGCCTGCGGGTAGCAAAATTTCTATTACCCGCGGGTACCCGTGGGTACCCGCCAGGGTTTTTTTTGGTTTTCGGATTTGCGTCAACCTTGCGTCCAGCTAATTTTAAGTTGCGTCCCGTTAAGAAATTTTGCGTCCAGGTAAAATTATTGTTTTAGCGTGTTTTATATGCAAAAATTGTATTTTTATAAAAATGTCGATTATTTTTTTAGTGAAACATAATCTAATCGTATGAAAAAGTACTTAGAACGGTGATGCTACTGAGAAGTCATGCACGATTACAAAATATGTGAAATATGTCCTATATACACGACGGGGGTCTGGGGGGCGGAGCCCCCCAAAAGTTGAGAAAATTTTTTGCGATTACGAAAAAATCCGTAATGCAAATGTTCGAAACGATTTAGTTCGCATCTGTTGTATCTAACACATATCATGACCAATTTTTTATATTATTGACACACATTATTCAGATGTTTTGATGTTATAGTTAAACTAATTAAGAATTAGTTAAATAGCTATAAAATTAATATCATTCAGAACAAAGGCAGTAATCCTGTTGTGAAAACTCAGAGAACTAATGAATCCCGGAAACATTATAACAAACAAGCAGCGGGGGTCTGGGGGGCAGAGCCCCCCAGAAGTTGGAGAATTTTTTGAAATTACGGATAAATCCGTAATGAAAATGATTAAAAACATTAATTTGTCATCAGGTAGATTTAACTAAAATACCTAATGCATTTTTTGTGTAAATCACATTTGTAAATTATAGAATTTTGAGTTTTTTTCATTTTGAGAAGTAATACTCAATAAACAAAGAGCGTGCATGCGATGCGTAGTGCAGTATTAATCAAAGGCAAAAACAGTGAAATATTAACGTTGGTTACGAATACGATCGATTAACCCTTTAATGCTTGAATTTCTTAAGGACAAACGTTTCTCGATGACTGCGCTAGAATGCTTTAAATGAACCAAACCAAAAAATGGATGCTCTACAAATTTGGTTGACTTTTGGCAATTAAGGGATTAACCCTCAGAAGCTGAAAATGTTTTAAAAATCCAGTCAAGAACAAAATTTAGACTTTAAAAACTGTGCTAATGCAATTGTATGAACCTCATTACATTGTGAAGTTAGCACCGACAGGAAAGATATAAACTATACTCGAGATCCTAAGCCTAAGTGAAAATAATATTTCATTTGTTGAACGTTCAATCATTTCGCATTACTCTTGTCTAAATTCGTAGGTCCGGATAGCTAATAGTTGTATTCCTCCATATCGGGTTGGTTGAAAGTCAGTGTGGGTGTAGGTGTTGACGAAGAGAGGTTGGGTCGTGAATTTTAGGTTTGAAGTTGGGCTAAGTATTTTGGGAATTGGTCAAGTTTCTACCCTTGTCGCTTTGCCGGCTTTTACCGGGCTTTTGTGTTGTTGCAGTATTTTGTCGAATTTATATTTTGGTTGAAAAGTAATGTTTTGTATTAATTTCGTCGTCACGTTCTTGTCTAAATTACAATAAACCGTTGTAATCATTTCTTCGTTTCTCAGTCGGTCAGGGCCGAACATTGCTCCAGCGTCACACACCACTGTTGTTACCTGTAGTTTAGTCTTATCCTAGGGAATAAAGTCAGACAGTAACGTTTTTATTAAGATCAGTAGAGTCAAACTTCACATGTGGCGACCGTGTCATGTGGTAGATGTTGGAGGAGTGTGACGGTCTTGACCCTAAATTTTTTCGTGCTTTAGAAGATCGGCTTCAAGATATTCAACGGCTTTTTGAATTTTTACAAAATTTAGATTACCCGGACGAGTATAACGATTTAGTTTTGCGACAGAGGTGTTGTGAGCAGGCCCCAGTTATGGATCGGGGGGACCCGCGTGAACTTGGGGAATACACTGATCCGCCCCTCCAGGACGAGGTTCTACCTGGAACTCGGGGGGGGGAGCGCCCTATCGAAACTGGGGGATTCCCTATATCCCCACTACGATTCCCTTGCAAACTTGGGGGGAAAATTCTGGGCGAAATCAAAATATTCCCTGTTGTATGGCTCAAGTCCCGGTCAGTAGCAGAGGTCCACCCCCCCAGTGGACCCAGGCGGGGGGTTCCTCCCAGCCCCAAACTTCGGCCTCCAATACACAGCAAATTCCACGGCCGTCATATTCTCAGATGTTGAATAAAGCTTTTGGCCCTCCAATTCTTTCCCCTAATCAGATGGTGCAGGATGGGGGGCGAACCCCCCAAAATTCCTAACCGACGCCCACTCCAGAAATTCAGGGAGAAAGTTCAGCTTTGGCTGCGGGTTTGGAACAGGTGTGTGTTGTTATTACGTCTCCGTCGGAAGAAACGGGAGGTTCGGCAGCTCCCCCGGGTCAGACTGTGCTACCTTCTGAGGAGGAACTTTTCGCGGCGGCGGCTGCTGTCGTGCGGGACCCGGAAATTCGTGATCTTCCTAGGGGGCATCCTCGGCGTTTGGAGAAAATTTCAGATTTTTACAAGGGAATGGTAGATAGATTAACAGATCAGCTTGTTGCGGAGCGGCGTGCCTCTCTTGGATTGCCACCGGAATCGGGAGGACAGGCGGGGGGTTCGACCCCTGCTACTCCTCACGCCAGTCCTTCAGTCTCAGTGGCCGGCCATGTCCAGTCGGACTCGAATGGAGGGGGAGCTCCAGTCTCTCCTCAGTCCCAATGTTCTTATGGCACTGGTCAGGCGACAATGATTTCTACGCATAATCAGTCTCAGCAGAACCTGCGGCCAGAAAATGCTATTCCGCAGCCTTCAGCCCCTCGTCCGGCCCATGTTCCCCCTCCAGCTCAGTCAAATGCTTCGCTTCCCCAACAGAATGGACCTGGTCAGTTTAATCCTGGATCTACTTCACACGCAGTGCCTGAACCGCAGCCTCAGCAACAGCAGACTCCGCCGTATCAGGCGGGCGGCCCTCAGGCTGATGGCTATGGTTATTATGATCCAAATTACTACTACTATGCTCAGTATGGCTATTGTGATCCGAACTTGTACTTTGATTTGAATCAACAGCAATATTTTGAATCTCAGCAATCTCAGCCGCAATTGGCCCCGATGTATCCGGACCCTGTGCCGGGTACACCTCAGAATTATGGTTATTATCTGAATCCGCCAGAGCCTGCTCCTCAGCAGACTCCCCCTCCGTCTCAACAACCGGCGGACCAACAGCCTCCAAATTCGACGCAGACAGGCCAGGCAGTTTGTCGGGTGGCCACTGACCACTCAGTGGGGGCTCGCCCTCGGGTGCAGACGGGTGGGTTGAATTGTGGGGTTACTATTTTCAGACAGCTGAGCAAGCTTACCAATTTCGAAAACTTTTCTTCTTTGCTTGCTGGCATGCCCCTGCTGAAGCTTGCGCGCAGTATTTGAATCCGTTCTATTGCAAATTTGCGGCGGAACAAATTATGGGTTGGCTGCCACCTGATTCTGTTATTCGTAAATTGTGGCAAGGTAAAGATATGCATGTTCGCGCGTTTGTTGTGCTGGAAGTTTTGCGGGCCAAGGCTAAATCTTGTCCAGATTTTGTTGACTTTTTGCGCGATTCTGGCTGCCGACTGCTGGTTGAAGCTACCAGTGACCCGTATTGGGGAATTGGTTTGTCTAAAAAGCAGATTGACAATTTGTCCCCAAATCAGATTACTAGTGAAGTTATTCGCGTGCATAAACAGCAGAACCGCAACTGGTTGGGAAAAATTATGATGATTTTGCGCGCTGAACTGTTTCCAAATTTAAATCGCGAAATGGAAAAACTGTGGAATGACAGGCAGCGGGCCCACCGGGCGGCGATCGGAAAGATCGTCCCGCCCTAAGTTCTCATGCAGTTTTCCTGTGTATATTCTTGCCCCTTTATTTACGGGTTGGTGCTAAAATCTGGTGCTTAAAAGTCTTTTTTATCTTTTTCTTTCATCTTTACTGTTTTACCATGGGGGGTGGGGGGGTTTTCTTCTGTTTTCTCTCTTTTTACTATTTTTACATTTAACTTTTATCTGCTGTGTGGGTTATTTTACTTGATTTTTTGACGTATGTCCTGCTATTTTTGATTCTTTTAGATGATTTCCTTGATAAATTTTGTGTTTTTCTCTGCTTTTACGATTTAATTCATAAATTTCCGTTTATCTGAGTATCTTATTCTTTTTGATTTTTGAGTTTCGTAAACGATTCCAAATTTTTTTCTTCTTTTTCCTTGATTCTAGTACGTATAGATTTTTCTCCTTGATACCTTAAAGTTGCATTTTGCGAATATATTTCGCTTGAATTTCTACATTCTTACTGGAATAAACTTTAATTTCTGATTTTCTTTGATTTTCTAAATTCCACACAGCAGATTGGATTTTTCTTTTTAACCTTTTTACAACTTTTAACTTTTGGTGCTCCTACATTTTTCACACTCGCTTTTGGAGTGTTAAGTTGCGGGCCGCTCCGGTCTCCGCATACCGGGTGAGGTGGGCCGCACGCTCCTTAACATTCTTTTTACTTTTTGATTCCGTTTCGTTTAGTTTAGCCTTGAGATTCTCTTTGATAAGCACAGGCCTATGGGGTTTCTCCTCCGCATACCGGGGCTGCGATTCTCCCATTGGTTCTGGAGCTACTAAAGTCATAGGTGGGGCTGTAATTATGTTTCGTCAGTATTTTGTTGTTTAATTCTGCCATTACTTAATCATGATTCTTTTGTGCTTTATATGATTGCCTTAATTTTTGTTTTTGTGTGTTTTAGTTAATCCTGTAACTTTTTCTGTGCTGTGCCGGTGCCGACCCCCCATCCTTAGTGCCGGGTGTGCCCCCCCAGGATATGTGCTGGATGGATCAGGAATGGACTTTACCGCCCATTGCTTGGTGCGAAGGTCTGGCGCAGTGTTCTACTGCCATGACGTCTGGACGGTGGTTGCTGGGGCCGGATTCTGCTGGTTCTACTTCGTAGCAGGCCTCTGGACTTTTGGGTGGCCAGGTTTTTGGCTGTGGTTGGTTGGCCGCTGGCCGACAGTTGCGGGTTCGGTCTGCTTGGCCGGTCTTTTTTGGACTCTTTGGGCGCACTGTGCTCTGTGCGAATGTCATCTGGTTGGGCGCCTGGTGTTGGTGGCTTGCCTGGCCGCCCTTGTGACTTTGTGAAGCGTTCCGCTTCCAGTGGTTTGGTTGCCGTGCTGGCTTGCGGGGGTCTTCTGCCTCTGTGGTCGGCTGTCATCTTCGTCGGCGCCAGGTTGGTGGGTCTTCCTGGCCTCTGCTGGACTTTGTTGGCAGGCCTTGTTGCCTGTGTCTGCCATCTTGGTTGTGTGGCCTGGTTGGGCCTTTGCGTTGTCAGGGCATTTGGGGTCTTGGCGGGTCTCTACCCCCCTGGAGCCTGCTTTTTGGCTCTGGGAATGGGGCCTTAGGGTCTGTGGTCCTCCTACCGCCGTTGGGGTGCCGGGCTGCTGCTTCTACGGCTTGTATGGCCATCTGCCTTGTGCTCAGTTCTGGTCCCGGGCGCCTTTTGGCTCGGTTTGGTTTGGGTTGGACTTGGTGGTGAGGGTCAGGAAGCCTCGCGAGGCCTGCTACGGTCAGCCTTGGTAGGATCCGGCCGTATGACTTTTCGGCTGAACGACTCTATGAATGGAACAGCAACAGTTTGCGGTGCTGGGGAGAAAACCGCCAGTGTCCCTGTCTCTGCACACCCGTGACGCTCTCCCCCCGTCCCTATTTCTGTGTGATTTTTGTACTGTTGTTTAATCAGTGTATAGGTGATAGGTATCTTTTCGGGTTCTAATATAATGGTTGTGATTTGCAGGGAGGGAGCCGCAGGGATTAAATTTTAAAATTGGGGTTCAATTCATGACATTTTCTGTTCTTCTTTCGTCAGGGCGCTCGCCACCTCGGTATATCCGTTGTAACTGTCGGTGTCGGTATAGTTAATTTTTCTCTATCACTTTTCTGTCTGTTTTGTTTTTTTACTAAATATGGTTACACGGTTTATGCTTTTTTCGTATTTCAAATTTTCTTCGCTTTTTCTCGAATCACACAATTTCTTGATGACACTAGTTTTCTTTCTCTGTTTTTACTAATTTAGCATTCTGTATGGCATTGTTTTGACTACTTCATTCCAATTTTGGCTGCTACTATTCATGTACAATTTTTGATTCTTTTGTCTCTTGTCTTATGCATAATAATTTCTTGCCATGTTTATATTCACATATTTGTCCTCATTATATACCATAGTTCTAATACTTACAATAGTGGGTTGTCTCTGTTTTGTTACTGTTTCCTGTCGGTGCTCCCTACTCTTTTGGTACCTGGATGTACTCGGGCGGGAATTTAAAATTTTACGTAGGTTTTGTAGTAGGTAAGTAAGTAAGTTTTGCAGTAGTTTGTCACAAATGTCTCGATTGAGTTACGAGTAGTTTTACCGTCGGCCGGTTCGCATGTTAGGAAAGTTGTGTGCTCAACCGTGGTATGGTGTATGTTCACCGCAGTTGCTTTATTTTTATTTTTACGTAATTTTCACAAACGTTTTACCTTTACTAGTACCTAAGGTACCTGTGAGTAATCCTTTTTTATCAAGTCTTCTAATTTAGTGGACCCGTCCGAGGCCGCCCGGGGCCAAAAGAGGGGGTATTATGTGAAGTTAGCACCGACAGGAAAGATATAAACTATACTCGAGATCCTAAGCCTAAGTGAAAATAATATTTCATTTGTTGAACGTTCAATCATTTCGCATTACTCTTGTCTAAATTCGTAGGTCCGGATAGCTAATAGTTGTATTCCTCCATATCGGGTTGGTTGAAAGTCAGTGTGGGTGTAGGTGTTGACGAAGAGAGGTTGGGTCGTGAATTTTAGGTTTGAAGTTGGGCTAAGTATTTTGGGAGTTGGTCAAGTTTCTACCCTTGTCGCTTTGCCGGCTTTTACCGGGCTTTTGTGTTGTTGCAGTATTTTGTCGAATTTATATTTTGGTTGAAAAGTAATGTTTTGTATTAATTTCGTCGTCACGTTCTTGTCTAAATTACAATAAACCGTTGTAATCATTTCTTCGTTTCTCAGTCGGTCAGGGCCGAACATTGCTCCAGCGTCACACACCACTGTTGTTACCTGTAGTTTAGTCTTATCCTAGGGAATAAAGTCAGACAGTAACGTTTTTATTAAGATCAGTAGAGTCAAACTTCACAACATTACATGATCCCAAAAATTTGGATATTCTGCTACGGCTACAAATTTTATTAATAAATGGGCCTTTGACCTGTAATGTATCGATACAGGTAGATATGTAACTCAACAAGTACTGACACATTACAAAGTGTTGGCATTCGATGACATAGTGGAAAACACCAGGGGGTCTGGGGGGCGGAGCCCCCCAGAAACCGAGAAAATTTTTGGAAAATATGGAAAAATTGGTACTGGAAACATTTAAAGTTTTCACTCTTACAAAGTGAATTTTCTCCCGAAATAATGTTGCGTCTAGCTTGCGTCCCGTTAAAATTTCGTTGCGTCAAGATAAGAAACTTTGCGTCCAGACGCACTTCTGGACGCAAAAAAACCCTGGTACCCGCTACCCACTTCCAACTCTGCTTTCAGCTAGAAATTTGGACGGAAAACCATTATTATGGCAAAACTGCGGTTATTTTGTTTTCAACATCGATCTCTCAAAAACTAATCGACAGATTTTCGTCAAAATGGAAATTCGTACTATTGCGGAGGGACGTTTTTCTTGGTTTTGGCTAAAACTTACAGTTTCGAGAAACTGGTGGAAAGTTTAGTGAAATTTAGTGTTTCCGTGCATTTTGCGAATTTTCTCAACCGTTGAGTGATACTGAGCAAAACCCCAAAAAACGTCCCTTGGCCAACATGTCCTCTCTATGATAGCGCAAAAAGAAATTTTGCCTGGTTCCGCAGTTTGGAGAAATCAATGTTCAAAAATTTTTGGTCTATATTTAGCCGTTATGTCAGAACATTTCTTTAATTTTTTGCTAATTTCGTAAGCTCATGTGAATGTCCTGATTATAAGCTTTAAAACGATGTATAAAGCTCTTTCCAACTCCCAAAATTGCGAAAGTTATAGTGTTTTAAAAATCACCACAAAAGCACTGTACAAAAGGATACCACCACCTTAAGCTATGGTTCACGTCACACTTTTTGGTACGGAAACGGAAAACGGTAAAATACAACTGGCGGCAAGCCCTGCTGACAACTACATCACTTAACTTCAGGTATACCTACCCGCTATCTGGTGACACATCGAGGATTAGTAAGGACGGATGGAGGTCGACCAGGACAGGTCAGTACCGCCTCAGTGGGGTGACCACTCCGGTTCATTTCACTTGGTGTAAATGTTTAGCCTTCTGTACTGGCTTCAATGGTTTGTCCAGCTTGCCGGCACGCAAAAGTGTGGGGGTGACTCTCTGATTTTAAGCTTCCTACATACAATGTGGATAACCGCGACGTCGTCGGATTTATCGGCCTTGGCTGTCTCTGTGGAGAGGCCTCGCCGCAGCTCACCAGCTATCGGGCGGGAAGTGAGTTCCTACCTACCTACCTCGACAATTCTGGATGCGTTTGAAAATAGTGCACCAACCAATTACCCTAACGTACAATTAATTGCCCTGGTGCCAGACAACGTTCAAATGCCCTATTGTACGCCCTGATTTACTGAAGCCATATAAAAATACCACTACTCCATACAAGCTGCAATAATAAACAGAAGAATAATGTCTGCTCTGCATTTATAAGACAATACAACGTAGAAACCACAGATAATTATTCACTAAAACAACAATCAAAAGGAAAGCAGTATAGCTATTTACAAGACGTAAAATGATACGTATATCATTTGATATAAATTATTATAATATAATTAAACTGTAAATTCATAAAACAACAAGTGGCAATAGTTAGAGTTGTCATGCACGTTTAGGCCCCGCAGAAGAACCACTGTGAGTGCCAGACCCACCAGTACTGATTTTATGCAACTGAGTTCTCGTCGTATCTCGCTCCTTGCGAACATCATTCAACGCTTTCGTTCGCACCGGGTCAATTAGCTTATACTCAATATTGTTTGGCGGGCCCGCCTGAAGGTGCCCGCGTAGGAGTCCATTATTTCCAGTAGTAGCCACTGCAGCCGTCGGAGACTGTGGGAAGGCCGCCCCACCGGCGCCGGGAATGACAGGGGGCGTGTCCACATCCACATACTCCAAGGGATGACCCCTGGGCGCAGTGGTCCCTCCTCCTCCAGCACTGGCATTTGATGCAGTCTTTGTAACGGAGGACTTTTCTGGGACAGCGATGAGTTTCCCGTCCACTGAAGCATTCTGAAAAAACATAACAGGAGAGAGTAGTGGCTTAGTTGACACACTATGTACTTACTTCAATCAAAAAGAAAAACACAAATAAATTGTTTTTTGGAATTTGAGTTTGAGTTTGAATTATCTCCTACCTGGTATTCATCTACCTGTTGACTGCAGAAATCTATTTACAGAGAAAACCACACAACACCTAGTTCTAGTTACTATTACCAAATTTCCACCTTTACATCGTTCTATATACAGCAAATGTTAACAAAATCTTGGAAATAAATTAAAAATCCAATTATGTGCCCAAATTGTGGTGTCATGATCTTCCAAATTAAAGACTCTGTTCCGGGGACCATCTTTACAAACTAATTATAAAAAATGCTTACAAAATAATTTCCTGACGAATCATCTGTTTTGACAGTCCCTTCAGGTCTAAAAATAAAAAGATGTGTATTTAAAACAGCCAAGCACTGTGACAATGATGCCATGTTGAGATATTTATAAATAAAAACTGATTGTAAAAAATAAAAAATTGGACATATACAAACCAAGAACTATATAAAATTTTATGCACAAAATAGAATACATTATCAAGAAAACATCCCAGACCAATAATCTGCAAAAATTAGCCAAATCAGCCTGCAAAATAGAAACGCAAGCATGTTCTAAAAAAAGGCGTGGAATTTCAAAGAAAGAAAGAGCAGTTAATGAAGCAAGTAAGATGTTCGACTGAAAAAACCTGCAAAAGCAAAACAACAATAAAATAAGCTTACGGTCGACGTTTGAAGCTTTCCTTCTTTGTTCGCTTGATCACAGTTGGGATCCGAGGGACAGGTTCATAGACCTGGGACTGGGAGGACCCATTCCTACGATCACTTCCGTCAGACGGCTGACCCCTGGAGGCGCCAGCTGCGCCAGAACGCTGCTGCTGTCCTCCAGGATAGCCGGACGAGTAGGATGGGCGATTTTTTGATGGTTTTATGGAACGATCCACAGGCGGCGCCTGAGGCTCCATCCCAGCGGTACCACTGGGGACCGTCTCATTTCTGCGCCCGGGCACAGGAGATCGTCCCCCGCTTACTCGCTTAGGCGGCAGCTGCAGCTGGCCTGCACTGGGCTGGGTATTTTGATAGGCATCCTCCGATAGAGAAGAGGCAGCTACATGAGCACTGTTGTTGTTGTTGTTGTTGGTGGTAGTGGCGGTTGAGGTCGACCAAAGACTACAGTATAGGCCCGGGTCCGGCGGCCCACCGTAGGCCAGTGGCCCACCGACGGCTATATTATGAACAGGCTTGGAAACTGAGGAAGCTGTAGCACGGAAAGGAGTGGTTGGGTTGTTTGTGGGAGGCCCTGCAGAACTGAAACCAGCAGTTTTGGGTCTGGGGAGACTGTGAAAGTAATGGGAAGGTGGTTTCGCCTCGCCCGCATGATTCTGACTGCTTCCCTCTGCAGGTCCACCGCCCAGCTTCGCCTGCAGTTCACTTCCAGTCGGGGACAAAGGCGTTGACAGTTTCTGGGAGCCAAATTTCCGAGGCAAACTGCTAAATCGATTTCCCACCTGTCCTAAAGGACCAGCACCACCAACATAGCCCCCAACAGGTGTGCCAGCGGCTGAAACTGACCCGCCGCCTATAAGAGAACCCTGTCCGAAGCTGGACGACACGCCCAAGTCGGTTGGCCGGGAAACCGTACTCATGGATCGTGTGGAGGAGTTGGACACTAGTTCGCCTTCCTCCGGCAGGAAGCTGAGACTTTCATGCGACTTCCGGGGCGTAGGCGCCGGCTTTTTCCCAGTTCTACCGACCGGAGCCGGCTGAACTCCATCGTGAGAGGACCCGCTGGATAGGCGGGGCGGTCGAACCGGCGCCGGAAAACAGGTGGATGAATCTGTACCAGCAGATTCCCCTGCGGCACTCCGTCCGCTCCCGCTGATGGATGTGTCTGTGGAGTCCTCGGAATGACTACGAGTATGGCTGGTCGAAGACCTGAAGCACAAACGGGAAAAGACTAACTGAAACATTCAATTTACAAGCATATTAATTTAAACAGTTACCGCAGAATACATAATCAGGAGCATCGATACTAATAGTGGAAGAGGGGGTGACAAGCGGTAAATGCTTTCAGTCATACATAAACAAGAGCATATTATGCGTGGGTTGCTTACAGCATGTTAATAATACCAAGAGTACATAATAACTAAGACTATGACAAACGTCAAGCTCTTAGTTATTAGGCTTGCGACATCATCTGCATGATAACGGCTGGCCCCCCACACACATTAGACCCATCACTTCAAAGAAATTTGCACGCTGTTTGTGTTCTAAAGCTAAAAAACACAACTAGTCAGTTGGTTCAATGTGCGTCTGTTGCGAGCTTCAGTACACAAACCTGGCGTGCAAATTTCTTTGAAGTGATGTGTCTAATTGCGGGGGGGGGTCAGCCGTTATCGTACAGATGATGTCGCAAGCCTAATAACTAAGAGCTTGACGCTTGTTACGCTCATAGTTATTATGTACTCTTGATAATACGGTGAAATGGGGTCACTTTGGCCAATTTCAAACGTCAAGGTGACGCCCTGAATTCAACTTTGGTCAATCTGGACAATTTTTTAAATGTGGAGGGCGCCTTGGTCTACACGCTGGTGGCTGGTACATCACATTATGTGGGTGTACCCGTGTACCTACTGAGACCCACTTGTTTTTTAAAAAATATAGGGTGGCCAAAGTGACCCCGCCGGTTGCTAGACACTGGCCGCATGTTACAAAAAATATAGGGTGGCCAAAGTGACCCCGCCGGTTGCTAGACACTGGCCGCATGTTACGTTTGCGTGCTTTAGATACAGTATGCCTATATATCTGGGCTTATTCTAGTGGGGGGGGGTTGGGGGCCCCCCCCATAAACACCCTTCCCCCCCCCAAAAATCGTTCCCCCCCCCAAAAATCGCCCCCCCCCAAACAAAGTGGGTGCCCCTTTTGGTACCAACTTTTGCCCTGAAAAAATCGCTCAGAAGGCCAAATTTTCAAAAATTTTCCGGCTTCGCCGGAGATTTTTACTCAATTTTTGCCCTTTTCAACACTAAATCTGCTTATTTTTGCTATGAAAATCAACTTTTATAGTATATGCCAGAAAAATAGCGCTATTTTTAGCATATTTTTCGAAAAATTTTCGCCCCCCCCCCAAAAATTCCTTGCCCCTCGGACCTTTGGGGGGGGGCAAAGAAGCCCCCCCCCAAGAAAAAATCCCTAGAATAAGCCCAGTATATCTAACCTGAAGCAATAGGTTACTTTGGCCACTTTTCATACTTTAAAAAACAAAAACCGGGCCATAAGCATTACTTACACGACCGGAAGGTGGGGGTCTAAACGCCCTCTCCCAAAATATCACCCACTCGAAAAATGGACGTTCCTTGGTATATAAAATCATGTTTCGACGCACTAAGAAAATGTGCTACCAAGTATATAATCCCGAAAAAATCGATCACATGACCAAATATTCAAAAATTTCCAGCCTCGCCGGATTTTTTGCCGAATTTTATCTATTATGGCCACTAGACCTGGTTATTGTCAAAGTTAAACAACAGATTCAATGTCATGTAAGAAAAACTTTGGGCTTTTTCAGAAAATAATAGTAATAAAAAATTAGTAATAATTATGTTCTCATCCCCAAGAAGGCTTGCCCCCGAGTCCCCCTAAAGAGCACCCTTCTCCAAGGAAAATTTTCTTGACTAAGCCCAGCAAAGTACATTTATATATTATGTCTATGTTATGTACACAGCCGTTTTGGGAGCAAAAATGGTTACTGATAGTCTGCTATTTATGCAGAGCCAGCTCATACAAACCATTTTTTGATCTGGCCAAAGTGACCCCAAAAGTCTGCGGGAGAGCGGGGTGACATTTGCCACCGCTCGCTCTGTCAGCAAATTGGCGTAAGCTATGTTGACAGTTTTGGCGATTTCTGACGATTGGGTCCTTTGGCTTTTGAAAAAAAATTGAACAATTGGCACTAGAGTGACTACCTAAATTTTTTGTAAGGGAAAACTATAAATAGGTACTTTTTAGGGGTATCGGAGAGGTCTTTTTAATCGATCACTGTGGTTCCTGAAAAAAGCTAGTCAAGGTCTACTGCAGTTTAAAACAATGCCAAAATCCTGAATGTATAAAAAACCAAACTTTTTATAGGTGAGTACTTTGTTAAGACAAAGAGGAAGTCTCCGATTCCGATGGCCAAACTCACGCCAGTTCACCATACGTTAGGTACGTGTAATTGAATGTAGCTGGACTCAGAAACAAATCAGTCGTAATTTCAACAACAATGCTGAACAGAGCCAACAATTTTGATATTTTACGAATAGATAATTGAGAAAAACCCTAGTGTCTTATAAAGCTGACTATGCGCAAAGTAATTACTAAAGTAGGCAAGACAACGTACTGTCCTCCAGCTGTACTGCTACTGCTGTACTGCGCCTGTTGACTGGCTTCTCTGGATCGAGAACGACCAGGCGGCGCTGGGGCGCGTCCAACACCTCCAGAAGAATTGATTAGAGTCGCACTACTGTCCAGATGATAGGAGTCATTTACAATGTCGCTAACATTACCATTGCTAATTCCACTACTGGCACCTAAAGCATCATTCAAACACTTTAAATTCTAATCGTATGCCGAATATGTCGAATATGCCCAACATAAAATTTCAAATGATGTATCGAACCCATCTCTCTTTCCTCTCCATGACAAAAATTGAAAAAGACACGGTGTTTTAAAAGAACCTTTTAGTCCTAAAAGGAAGCCACTACCTTAAAACATTTCCGTACAAATACCAAATAAAAATTTAGTCTATAAAAATCTCGGTCAATTGCAACTCTTGTTCCTTTCGAATTTGCCCTAAAGCAAATTGAACTCACTGGTCTTATTGGGCCTGGGAGGAGCACTCATCCATTGGCTCAGTCGTTCGTAGCCTTCCGCCTTGGCCCGCTCTGACGACCACTGGGTAGAATTGTTTAAAACAGCCGAGGGAGGTACTGGTTCAAAGTCAAATGCGGTGGCAGTCGGTGAAAGCATTCCTCCAGGATAGGCCAGCGTTGTGGATGACGACTGAGCTGCACTAACGTCCGCCTGGTGTTGTTGACTGACGGCTGCGCTCAGCGCCTCTCGAATGGGACCGGCCAAGGAAAGCTGGACGTGAGCTGTGGAAGGTGAGGGCGGGGGATGCGAGGGGCCACCAAAGAGGCTGCCTTCTGAAGGCTGTCGTTGTTTGGAGGGTCCCCCAGGGAGTCGTTGTTGCTGCTCAAAGCCGAATCGGGGAGGAGGTGCCGGCTGACCATGAACGGTGTGGTCAGAGTCGTAGGGAGTCGTAGCACCGCCGGAGGTGTCCAAGCCCACTCCTCCGGGACTGGAGAGGAACCAGGCGGAAGGAGTATCACCAAACTGTGACAGCTGAATTGACTCTGAGCCAGGCGTACAGGCGGCGGTGGTGGTGGTTGAACGATGATGCGGAGGATAGGGATGATGAGAAGAGGGTGGATAGCCGCCAGTGTGCTGCTGTGTCTGTTGATGCAGGGAATGATCGATATCCTCCGGATAAAAATCGTCTTCTAAAATATTGCCAGAAAACAAGCAAGTAGGTACGTAAATACTTAAAAAATTGAAATAAAATTGACTCAATCTTTATATTCATGTTGTGTAGGCCAATACAGACCCACAATGTTTAGATAACACGGCTGCCATAAATTCTTCCACACATATACAAGAATAAAAATGCTCCGATGGACCACGACAAATGCAATATGACTGACACTGGGTTTTAAGTGGACAGAGGACTAAGTTTTAAAACGTTAGTATGGGAGGGGCAGGTTGTAAATGCCAGGAGGACTAGGTTAATAGCGCACTAATATGGACCAGCTTCGCTGAATAACCCACATTCGCGGAAACTGCCCGGACTGATGTTGGTGGCAGTTCTTCAGTAACAGTTTACCAATTTGTGAGCGTAGCTCTGCGTCTGCAACTATATAAGTAGTTGTATTCGTAATACTTAATAAGTACATAATTAATTACAATTTAATTTAATTTAATTAATGCATAATGCAACACTTAATACAACATACAGTAAAAATTGGTGTCACAAATTCTGCTCTGGCAGCTCACTATAAAACGCTTTAAGTATATAAAGCCTAATATTTCAAAATCAGCAAGCTCACCTGGAAAGCTGACGAATTTAGAACTTATGAGAATAAAGGTCAAAAGCGGAGTGGAGCATGCGTACCCGCGAATATGGGTTGTTCAGCGAAGCTGGTCCATATTAGTGCACTACTAACCTAGTCCTCCTGGCATTTACAACCTGACCCTCCCAGATTAACGTTTTAAAACCTAGTCCTCTGTCCGCTTAAAACCCAGTGTCAGCCATATTGCATTTTTCATGCTCCATCGGAGCATTTTTATTCTTGTCCTATTTCATTTTTAAGGTTCTCAGTAAAACTTAATGTTAAATGCAAAAATGTTAAAGCTTTATGAAAGAAACTTTAAAAATTCCCCCAATAATTGCGTAATAGTCAACCAAGCCATACAACAAGGAAGCTTGAAAAGTACCAATTTTTCCATTTTTCTTGATTTTTGCAGAAAAACCCTCGTCCACTACAAATAAAAAATAAAGTTGCAGAAAGTTATCTGTAAGCCATGCTATACTTCAGCAGCACTCTACTGCAGCGCAACCAGACGCAAACGTCACTGTCAAAGTAGTAGACCTATACGGCATGATTTTTAATGTTATTCTACACGTGCCTGCAGAATTTTAGGAGACTGCTATTTATCTGTGATTATTTAGAGGCCATGCTGTACTTCAGCAGCACTCTACTGCAGCGCAACCAGATGCAAATTATATATACTGTCAATGAAGGAAACCTATACGGCACAATTTATAATGCTCTTCTGCAGGGTTATTGCAAAATTTCAGATGATTGCTACTTATCTAAGTAGCTACTTATAGGCCGTGCTGTACTTCAGCAGCACTCTACTGCAGCGCAAACATCACTGTCAAAGAAGGAAACTTATAGGGTACGATTTCTAATGCTATTCTGCACTTCCCTGCAGAATTTCAGGCGATTGCTATTTATCTGTTGCTAGTATTAGGCCGTGCTGTACTTCAGCAGCACTATACTGCAGCGCAACCAGATGCAAACTTTACTGTCGGTGACGGAAACTCATACGGCACGATTTGCAATGTTCTGCCGTACTTGTATGCAAAATTTCGGACGATTGCAACATATCTGTAGCTAAAGTCTGACCAAAAAATGTAGAAAGCGAAATTGTTTTCTTTATATCTCAGAAACGCTTCAAGATAGCTACCACAAAGTATATATTTTCTGAACCGGACTGATGAGATCTTTCTTTTCGTGAAAAAGTTTTTTGAAATTTCCTGTGCGATTTCAAAGGGCGCCGCTTTTATATGCTCAGAAGGATTGGCACATGGTACTGCCGCGATTTTTTCAGGAAACTTTTCCCCTTGTATGAAAGTGCTACACAGCAAATTTCAAGTTTTTTGGCTGAAAATTGCGTGAGTTATTCAATTTTTTAGATTTTCAAAATCCTTTGATCTTTGCCGCTTTTTCGACTTTGACTGGTTATTACTCGTGACTCGCTCAACGGAAAAATTTTTCGATTAGATTTTCAGGACAGCCTAGGCGTCCGCTTTCACTTGATATATGTGAGATTTCACATTTTGAAAGTAGATTTTTTCGAAAAATACCACTTTTTGTCCCAAAATTTCGACATAGCGAGTCTAGCAAAAGTGAGTAAAAATTACGTAATCATAAAGCTCAATCTAAGCTGAATCCAACGATATAAAGTTTTTGTGGCTACGACTTATATTGCGTCCGTAATGAATTTTTAAACAATGTCCCTTTTTCAGCTGGTTTTTGCTAGTTTACAATGGTTCAGGCAAATCAAGGCGGCAACATCAAAGGGAGCCAAAAAACAAGCTGAAATAAGGGAAAATGTTTAAAAATTCATTTCGGACGCAATGTAAGTCGTAGCCACAAAAACTTTATACTGGCATTTTTTTAGTGGGGGGGGCGTTGGGCCCCCCCCCACTTTTCGGTTCCCCCCTCCATTTTTCGGAGCCCCCCCACTTTTCGGCAAGCCCCCCCCCCCCACTTTTTTGGGGGTCGCCCAAAAGTGTCTAAAAATTAAGATTTTGAGGTCAAATTTTCAAAAATTTTCTGAATTTTTAGCTAATTTATGGACTTATAAGTTAATTTTAAGCTTAAAAATAGCGATTTTTTGTGTTTTTACCTAAAAAATGCTAATTTTTCGCTAAAAATTTTGGTATTTTATACCTTGGACTCGCCCCCCCCCCACTTTTCGGAAGCCCCCCTCCCTAGGGGACTTTCAAAACCCTAAAAAAATGCCAGTTATATCGTTGGATTCAGCTTAGATTGAACTTTATGATTATGTAATTTTTACTCACTTTTGCTAGACTCGCTATGTCGAAATTTTGGGTCAAAAAGTGGTATTTTTCGAAAAAATCTACTTTCGAAATGTGAAATCTCACATATACGTATCAGGTTAAAGCGGACGCCTAGGCGGTCCTGAAAATCTAATCGAAAAATTTTTCCGTTGAGCGAGTCACGAGTAATAACCAGTCAAAGTCGAAAAAGCGGCAAAGATCATATGATTTTGAAAATCTAAAAAATTGAATAACTCACGCAATGTTCAGCCAAAAAAGTTGAAATTTGCTGTGTAGCACTTTCATACAAGGGGAAATTTTTCCTGAAAAAATCGCGGCAGTACCATGTACCAATCCTTCTGTACATATAAAAGCGGCGCCCTTTGAAATCGCACGGGAAATTTCAAAAAAATTTTTCACGAAAAGAAAGATCTCATCAGTCCGGTTCAGAAAATATATACTTTGTGATAGCTATCTTGAAGCGTTTTTGAGATATAAAGAAAACAATTTCGCTTTCTACATTTTTTGGTCAGACTTTAGTTATAGGCCGTGCTGTACGTCAGCAGCACTCTACTGCAACGCAACCAGATGCAAACTTTACTGTCAGTGAAAAAAGCTTATACGGTACAATTTCTAATGCTCTGATGCACTAATACGCAAAATTTCAGACGATTGCAACATTTGTGTAGCTAGTTCCGTGCTGTACTTCAGCAGCACTCTACTGCAGCGCAACTAGACGCAAAAAAGGAAAAGACTGCCAAAAAAGGAGACTTGTAAGGCATGATTTCCAATGCTATTCTGCACGTGGTGCCTGCAGAATTTCAGACGATTGCAAGTTATCGGTAGTTAGTTATAGGCCGTGCTGTACTTCTGCAGCACTCTACTGCAGCGCAACCATATAGTAACATAGTAATAAATATACGAAACGTATCTATAAACGTTTGCTATATCCTAAACTATCTGTATGCCGAATTTCAAATGCCTGTGACAAATAAATAACTTGTTATCGACGGTGCTGTGTTTGGGACAGCACACACAGCACGGTGGAAGCTGGACAGTGCACCAACTAACACAGCTAACGATCCCCCTTACGACAGACACAATTATCACCAAGTTTCATATGTTTAGCCGTTTACAGTAAGTCTACAGACAGCGTGCTATGGTTACTGCATAACAGTACAGCACGATAGCAGCACCGCACAGCGCTGCGACTATGCTCATCGTGTTCAGCGATCCCAATAACCCTTATATGCGTTCCACCAAATGGCCAAAAACTGCATATTTATGCCTATTTTGACTATTTCCTGTAGAGTTGGGATTTAGAAATTTTTCCAAAATGGCTATTTGGCCGGACCAAACTTGGGCCGGCCGCCTGAACGATCCTGGACAGATATCGAAAATCGCCCTCGTTATGACACGCTACCCATCCCAAAGTCTCTTATGCAACAAACCGCGTCTCTATAGCTTGTTCCCTGAGCCCTGTAGCCGTGACACAAAATTGGCCTTTTTTGGCCATCTTAGCGGTCAGGCCACCTTTGGCCGGCCGCACAGGTGGCCGGCCGTGCCGGGCAGCAGAAAATTGTCCAAAAGGTACATTAACACATATACTACTCTCAGAAAAACCAAACTTCACCGGCTGAAAATACCCAGATCGTTCAGTTTTCGAGTTAGACTAAAAGTGCTTGTCCAAGCGTGACTTTACACGGAAAAAGTAACAGACGAAACTAACCTGTCCGGAATAAAAAATTTTCAAACTTGAAAATTTTGACCAAAATTTTTCTCCTGCTTGTTGTAGGCGTCGTGCTGATTCCAACGATACCAAATTTGTCTAGTTTCGTTGAGTATTTAGCTGGCACGGTGCTCGAACGGGCCCCTAAGGGCCGCGCTGAGCCTTTTACACCCATATTATAGGGGGAGCGCTATTGCGCCCCCCCCCCTATAATACAGTACTTTGACAACACATCACGTAACTATTCAACCGTTTTTGACCGTGAAGGCCTACATACCATCTTCAGTGTTTGCATCCTCCTCTCGTTGAAGATTGCATACTTGACAGAGATCGCGAACCCAGTCATTCATCTCTTGCTCAGACCCCGCCACCAGGTAGTAGATCCGTCGACTAAGACGGACATCAAACACCCACTTATACTTGGACTTGTACTGCAGGTATGCATCAACCTGAAACAAAGCTGTTACTTAATGGCTCTATTACGTAATACGTTTCTTTTCACATGAATTTCATTACTCCCTTGAGCATTAGACTAAGCAAATATTGGTTCGCCGTGGGCACTGTCTAGCGAACCTAACTATCTACCCTTAATTAGTCGGTAAATGACTACCACTGTTGTGGAAAGGTTCGTGCAGGGCGTAAAGCCTTGAAAGTTGCCCCTCTGCAGCGGATGCAGTCATCATTTTGACATGTCATCATTAACACTCCTGGCTGTAACTGTTTATAAAAATGAGCACCGGCACCTACACAACTTGACAAGGGTAAAACGATAAGAAAATTCTCCGGGCGGAGATACGTGTGCATAAGCCATGCTATAATGAAAATACAATGGGCTGTGTCTCACCTGGGAGCATTCATCCAAGTCCAAGGATCCTTTTTTATGCTTTTTTTGCTCATCCTTGAAATAGACTAAATGATATTGTCCAGGTATGTTATCCTCAGAAGACTGCAGAACAAAATACCGTTTCTTCCAACGCTAAAACATAAGATATAACAATAAAACAAGTCTGGAGTAACCGCACAGGATCATACATAATAGGCGCTGCATGCTGCAAGCATAATGATGGATCAAGAGAATCTCTGAGCTGAGATATGCTAATTATGTAAGCAGCTCCCCACCAAAGAAGCCAGAGTACACGAACAATATACATTATATAATGCAAAAGTTATGTTTACTCTAAGAAATGCCTATCATGAAAACCGGCAGCACCCACTAAGGCACGCCTGAAGTAGAAAGCAGAAAAGGGAGGGAAGCTAAGTAAGAGCATTATTAACAGAACGTACCGACTTGAATAACCAGCGCTCAGGTGGAGACTTTATTAGCCATCCGGCACGGATAACAGCATCTCCCATATTCGCACATCTGATGAGATGAAACTGAAATATATAGACTACACATTATACATAGCACTCCTATTATCAGGGGTTTCTCTAGGCAAAAATAAGTGGGGGGATAGCCTGTTTCCCACACACATATATAACTGCTATAACAAAGCTTAAAAGTGCTCAAAAATTAGGTTTTAGGACAAAAATAGACCTAACAAACAGACCTAATTTTTGACCAAAAATTTCAAGAAACCTTAGGGTGAGTAGAGGGGAGACCCAAAAAATTGGGGAGGGGAACGAGTTTGGACTGGGGGGGGGGGTCGACCCCACCCCGTCTTTCAGTAAAATACCCAGATTATAAGTTTCACTTCTACACAAGTATGCCAAACTAGTATATATATAAGTACACAGTACTACGCAGTAGTACATAGTAAGTGCCATACACAAGTCGTAGACCTGTCCTCGCGACCCACCCAATTTTGCCGCAGCCAACACAGACTCCAGAGAAATTTCCCAACTATATATTACACAAGAATAAAAATGCTCCGATGGAGCATGAAAAATGCAATATGGGTGACATTAGGTTGTAAATGCCAGGAGAACTAAGTTAAAAGCACACTAATATGGACCAACTAAGCTGAACAACCCATATTCGCGAAAACTGCCCAAACAGTTGCTTTCAAATTTGTCAGCATGACTCTGCAGGCATGGGCGTGTCCAAGAGGGGGGGGGGGGGGTCGGGGTTGAAACAACCCTTTTGGTTTTTGCCCCCCCCCTTCCCAAAATTTTTGATAAAATAGTGCAAAATTAGTAAATTTCTAACATTTTCGCGCCTTCGGCACGTTCTCAATTGCACTGTTTCAAAAATTTTGCGCCGTCGGCGCGTTTTCTTTACTTTTTTCAAAAATTTTGCGCCGTCGGCGCGCTTCTTTTTTTCCAAACTTTTGCGCCTTCGGCGCGTTGCCTAGTCGTTATTGTGTATTATATAGTATGTTATAGGGGGGGCGCGATAGCGGGGAAGCACTTTTAGTCTAACTCACAAACTGAACGATCTGGGCATTTTCAGCCGGTGAAGTTTGATTTTTTCTGAGAGTAGTATTTTTTGTGGGATTCCCACCTCATCCCCACGCCCAGCCGGGTACCCCCTCATAAAGAGCGAAAGCACCCCGACCTGGCCACGGCGAGAGGAGACACATCGCCAAGTAACAAGTATATGTGCTAATGCACCTTTTCGTCAATTTTCCGCTGCATTTGATGGCACATTTAGCATTTGGCACAGATGCCGCATTTTCAATAGCACATGAGACCTCAAGAAAAGCTACCTGAATTTTACACAGGAAGTGTCAGAATTGCGTTACGGCAATTTTTGAGACCTGTGAGGGGTGGGATTCCCCCCATTTGGGTATTCTCCCATTGGGTTTTCCCACCGCTACTTTCCCCCGCCAGTGGTACAACCTAGAGAAGTGCAAATGGGCTTAAAAGAATGTTCTAAGTACGCCAAGTACGATGGTATATAAAGTTCTCCTAAAACAGTTCCAGCCAAAATCCGAAAATGTGGGCTCCCCCGGCTATATAATAGCCATGGGGGACCCACATTTTCGGCATTTGGCTGGAACTTTTTTTATTATAAGGGCTAGATGAGAACTCTATATACCATCGTACTTGGCGTACTTAGATATTTCTTTTAAGCCCAATTGCACTTCTCCAGGTTGTGCCGTGAGGCCGGTATAATGCAAAAAGTAGCGGGGGAAAAATGGGGCAAGCCCAAACGGGCGGAACCCACCCCTCACAGGTCTCAAAAATTGTCGTAGCGCGTATTGACACTTCCGGTGTAAAATTCAACTCTTTTTAGCTAGTATAAATCAAAAAACCCGACCTAGGTACCTTTTTGAGTTTTCATGTGCCACTGAAAATGCAGCATCAAACGGACTGGTTAACACATAAACATAGGGCAATTTTTGAAAAATGCTAAAAACGATGTAATTTGATAAAGCTTATTAGTTTATCGTGTAGAGAATGGTTTTTTACGTTCAATTGGCTGTTAAAATCCACAATTGGACCTGTCCTGGATCCTCCAATACCGAAATGGCACTTTCAGGATTTTTGGCCCCTAGCTAGCAAGGGAAGCAAAATTATCCAAATCTGACACCATAGGATGATGCAGCGTCCTCGATAGTACCGTGCTATAGTGTCGAATCGTTTCCCTGTTTGGTTGTTAAAAATTTTTTCAAAACAATTGGGCGGGTTTTTCTCCCCAAAGTGGGGTCCCCGCCACATTTGGCAATGTGCCTGGGCTTATTCTAGGGGGGGGAGGGGGTGGGGGCCCCCATAAACACCCTTCCCCTCCCAAAAATCGTTCCCCCCACAAAAGTGGGTGCCCCTTTTGGTACCAACTTCTGCCCTGAAAAAATCGCTCAGAAGACCAAATATCCTAAAATTTTCCGATTTTTAGTCGATTTTTGCCTATTTAAGCGCTATTTTTGCACGAAAAACAAACTTTTTTGGCGATTACTATAAAAATAGCACTATTTTTAGCATGTTTTTAGAAAACTTTTGAAAAAGTTTCCCCCCCCCCCCCAAGAATGCCGCCCCCCCCCCCCCCGAGGGCCCCCCCTAAGACAAAGAGCCCCCCAAGAAAAATTTCCTAGAATAAGCCCAGTGCCAGACCAACGGTGCATCGGATCGATCTAATTTTGGCTGTGTGCAAAGAGGAAGACTTGCCATCATTGCAGATATTTGGAAAACTTTTCTAGCCCAAACCAGTCAAAAGTTACATCGGTCCAAACTTTTGCAAAATTTTGGCATGGTTGGACCAAAAAGTAGGTGCCATTTTCAAAATGTCATAAAATGAGCAGGAGTGAACTAAATGACTTGATCTTCGCACGCGTAGGTAAGAAAGAGTCGAGCTTTCTGCTGCTATGCTTTGGAGCTCATAGCTCCAACCCTTGGTCCAGGAGGCGGTTGGGTTTTCCCCCCGAAAGGGGTGGGTTTTTCCCGCATGGCTATACCCCCCGAACCCTCCCTAAAATTCGGACCTCAGAAAATCTTAAAAATGGCCTAAACGGTAAATTTTCTGTATTTTAATGCTTTTTTCGTCAAAACAAGGGTTGTTTTTATCGTTGTAGACGTTTTACACGGCTTTAATGTGACTTTAAGCCAAATTTGAGAAACATTATTCAAAAATGACCATTTCTTGGCAAAATTTAGCTAACTTTTTGACTCCAAAATGTGTTGGGGGATGGGGAGAGAGTGGGTCAAAATTCTGGGATGGTAAAGGCAAAGGGGGGGGGGGGCCGGAATTCTCCCACCCCCTCGGCCCTCGCCCCTTCCGATTCACAGGGAAAATATGTTGTAAAGCTATCAGGCGCGAGCCAGGGGCCAGGCCAGGGGTGGGAGAATGGGGGCATAGGCATAGGTGTGGCTGGCGAAAAAAGTGGGGGGGGTGGTGGGGGTTTCAAAAAAGTAGGGAGCGGGGACTCGGCCTGGCAAAAAAGGGGGAGAGATAAGAAAAATTTTCGTGGGGGGGGGTCGGCAAAAATGTGCATGCATAGGTGTGGGGGGGGGGGGGGTTGGGGGCCCAAATTGAGGAATAACCGACCCTCCCCCTTAAAAATTTTTCTACCCCTCCCCGCAAATCGGCCTTCGGTCGACCCGACCCGACCCCCACCCCAAAAATTTTTAACCCCCTACCTGAATTTTTTCCTGATTTTTAGCCAAAAATTCGAAAATTATTAAAAAACAAAAAATTCCTAAAATTCCCTTAATTACCATACAAATCGCTAAAATAGCTGGCAATTGAGAATTTTTCACTTAACGTTTTTTAACATTAGACAGGGAACATTTAGACATTTAGATTTAACATTGG
>JASAND010001360.1:0-14115 GCA_030248195.1 Trissonchulus latispiculum
AATACTCCATTTGCCCACGCGTTTCTGTCGTTTGAAGATTTTTTCACAGTGACCTTTGACTTCATCTAAATTCATGTCCTCTAGTCGATAGTTGTGCCGGTCTTGATTTTTTGGTGGTTGAGTTACATGATGGTGAGTCCGAATAAGATGCCAGTGTTCGCGATAAATGCTTTCGAGTTCGTCGTCAACAGGTGGTGGTGAAGTGACGTCATCCTCTTCTAGCTTTGGTTGCTCCACCTTAAACATTTTCTTGGGCACAGCAGAGGGCAAACTTCGATTCTTCTTAACTTTAGCACCGTCGACATGTATCCGTTTGTAATGTACTGCCAGTTGCTCCCTTCTATCAAAAATACAATTACAGTCTCCGCATTCAAACTTCTGTTCACCGTGCTGCTCCCGCAAGTGACGTTTAAGACGATCCAGTCGATAAAATTTTCCGTGACAATGATCACATCTAGTATATTTGACCTAAAACAGAAAGAAGACCTCTACGTTCCATACTTTCGCTAATGTTGGATTAGCATTTTACAACATTCAATTATTAGTCAAAGACTAAAATAGCTTCATTTTAACAAATTACCTTCTCGGGGTGTCTGTGCCTTTTGTGTCGTAGCATGTTGTCTCTTCTTTTAAATAGAAGACCGCACTTTTCGCAATGGTAACTCAGTTCCTAAAACAGCACATGCGCATAAACGGTGAACCACTTACTTTGGTTTGTATCAGAAGCCGGCCAAGGTTCTAGTTATGTTTAGTCAATGAAAACAATACTTACCCGTGACTTGACTTCAGTGTCAGCAGTTCGTTGACAAATCTGAGAGTGCCTTTGAAGATTATCCTTTCTGTTAAATCGTTTACCACAGGTTGTGCATTCAGCAAAGTTAGTCGTCCGGTGTGCAGACACTATGTGCCGACTTAAATTCTTCTTGAGGCCAAACTCTTTGTCACAAAAGTCGCATTTAAACATCTTTGCAAGTAAGCAAATCCATTTCGACTTATCTAAAATTTCCGGAGTATGAATAATCATAAATTTAATCTTAAATTTTCTAAAAACTGGTAACACTGCCTACAATTTGCTGCACCGACATACGTAATCGTTTTTGACCTGTTACTCGAAGCTCTGGTTTTCCTTGTTGCATCTTTTCTTCGTTAACCGTTCCCACCTCCAGCATCTAAGCTTCAACTGTCGGAACCCCCTGTGCATAACCCTCTCTGTTTTTTGTAGTGTCCTGTGGCCAAACTCCGGATGAGTTGGCAGAAGTATTGATTGAAATCAAGCGAGCTGGTATTTTTAAGGTCAGTTGAAGAAATTTCTTTTACTGTGTATGTATATTATACGTATTACTCCTGCAGTGCTCGTGCGGTTCCTACTTTTCCTACTTTTTTCCAGATTACTATTTTTTCCTACTTGAGGCCAAAAATTCCTACTTTTTTCCCTAGGCTGGTAAATTTTATTATATATTACCTTTAGTTTTCTGCTTAATTTTACGAAAATTTCGCGCCTGCGGCGCGGAAAGTTTGATTTTAATGCTTACCTTACTCGCTGAAAAGGTACACTCTTAGAACATTTTTTATTCTGCAGGCCGTGACATGTGTTTGTGAAACAAGACTAGGCTAGTCCGTTTTGTTCAGAACTGCTCTCCGTTTATATGTTTAACGTTGAGTATATATAGTCTCTTGCTAGAATTATGTATACTTCTTATAGTGCTTTATGAAGGGCAAGTCTAAAAGAAGAGGGCTACGAATATTGTGCTGAAAATTGCCATAATGCTTGCACAGTACTAATTTTAAGGCAGTTTCGCATCGCAATCGCTGTGCTTCCACCCGTGTAGGCTATGTCACAGAACAGCTTGTCTCACTTTGGTGCAAAGGCTGCCATGCCGTTGTTTTTGCATGGAAGACTTGTGCTGTGTGCTGCTTCTCGGGCAAGCCGCCAAATATGGCAACGCCGACGCCGACGGAGCATTTTCTGAAAAGGTTTAGACGTCAGCCGTCGTGATGTCGACCAGACTTTGAGACTCCTTCTGGCAACTTGGTTGTGTTGTTTTTGACCAACCATACGGGGCCAGTTTCCTGACTAACGCTTTGCACCGTCGGGTGATGATCATCACATTCTGATGTCTAATGCAGCAAACACAACAACAAATTTAAATAACCAGAATCCAAAAACAATCAACTTGAAATTTTTAAATTTGGCTTTTGATTTTTGCCCGGTAAGTTTCTTATTCGTGCAGATAGCTTTGTGTAGCATAGTAAGAACCGACACATTTCAATCCAAAGATTTTTCCCAGTATTTTTGAAGATTTCAGGCTTCGCGGTGCTTAGATTTTAATTTTAAAGATCTGGTTGGATTTTGGAAGTATTTTACTTGAATACCTTGGGTTGATGTTAAGCTTTTCTCGTCAGCTTGGCTTGAAAAGCGTCAACTGCCCAGTTTTTGTTCCAAAATTGTGTTCTTTAGAACGCATTTCTTGGAAAAGAACAAATTTTAAAACTGAACAAAAAGTTAAATTTGGTTAAGGTTAAAGAAAAAACAAGTATATATATTGGTCCGTCATATGAGTGGAATAATGTTATGCGGTTCAAGGAATTTGGGTGAAGCGGTCAGATGTGAGATGTGGAAGAGGGTTTGGTTGGTCCTAATCCTGCATCTGGGACACGAAAATTTAGCGAATTTTGAGAATTTAATAGACTAATTGATGCACAAAAAATGTGTATGCGTAAATTTACAGATATTGGAATGGAGCATTATCGGAAATTAATTTTTCAAGCAATGTGTAATTATCGTATTGAAATAATGTAATAATAATAATAATATCACATAGAAATCAATTGCTTTGATGCCTTTCATATTTTTCGGTTAAACGTCAAAGTGCATAGATCGGGTTTTCTAAAATAGCGTGCATTTAACACAATCAAGTTACTACCTAACTTCAACAATTACTTATGTCAAAATTCATAATTTTTGGCAAAATTTCTACTTTAAAATTCCTACTTTTTTGCAAAATTCCTACTTTTTGTTCCTACTTTTTCCTACTTTTTGGAAGAAAATTCCTACTTTTATTCCTACTTTTCCAAAATTGGTGCGCACGAGGACTGCGTATAGGTATTGGACCCCCACCGAAAGAAAGAGCTGTATAGTCGGTATTTTAAGGGTCACTGACGGAAACAAAGGAAGACTTGCAGTTGGCTGACGGACACCCATTTGCGCCAAACGCGCATAAAATCTAATTTGCCAAATTAGATTTTAAATTATACAATTAGGGTAACCAGAGCAATGCACCAGCTTAGCCTATTGCAGCTTAATTAGATTTTAAGGTGCTGGTTCGGGTATTTGGAACAAATTTTGAAAGACTGTAATTTGCTCCATTTTTTTGTGTTCAACGATAATTTTTAGATCATTTCAAAGCTTAGAATGTGCTTGTTACAACTAGGTACAGTACAGCTGTCTCATTTCAACGCTTCGGCTTGAACAACATGAAACTTGAACAACAACTTGCAATAACATGAAAACAATTTTTGAACATGGATTTCTCGAAGTGTAGGAAAGCTAAAGAAAAGTGACCAGTTCAGGCTTCAAAAGAAACGTCTTCCCGCGGGCTATTTTTTCTGAAATTGTTTAACGAGTAAAGATTATCTCAATACTTTGAGAAAAACGTAAATTTTGTCCGATTTTCGTCAAAATTTTCAAGTTTGGACGCTTATTTCTCTCGAACTGAAAGACAGAACGCAAAACCATGAAAAATAGCCCTCGGTAATTGTCTCAAAAATACGTGTGTAAAGACGTTTTTAACTGATTGCATGAGTTGAGAGAAATCAGTGTTCAAAACAATCTAGTTGAGATTTTCAAAAATTTCACATTTTCGCTGCTGTGCGAACCTGCGAAGGCTGAGAAGCCGCAGAGAGCTCTCCGTTGGACATGGCATGTCCGTTAGGACTATAAATATGGACAATACTTGACCGACAGACCAACGCTGTTGAAGCTGTCGAAATCTTGCAATATTTGATTTTTCGAAAAATGGCTGGTTTTGGACCTCGAAAATTAATTTTCGCTGTTATCTCTTAAACCTTAACGACCGAAAAATACTCTCAAGAGCAAAGTTGTAGGTCTTGGTGAGAGGATTCGAATGACAATAAGTTCATCCTTGTAGGGTGGCCACAGTGCAAGTTACGGCGGATTACAGCTAATTTCTTCAAAACTCAAATTTTCAAGCCGCGATTTTCTAAAATGTTTTATAGGCTAAAAGCCCATCGATGTTGAGCCAAATACAAAATACAAAAAATAGTGTAATTGTAGCAAATTTGAACGAATTTCAACGACAATTGCGCTTTTAAAGCCCAAAAATACACGAACCCGAACCAGCACCAGCATACCAAAGTTGTTTCAGCCGGCTCATACTTTTGTCCGTTTATTGATTTGTGTGTTGCTGCTGTTGGTCTGTTTTGTTTGGAGAGCTGTTTCATCCCTTTACGGACTTGAGCAATGTTTAACTTTTTCTGTATATTCGAATGTAGCAGCCAATCTAAAGACTTGCAATTTTGATTTTTAAATGTTTTAATACTTGCTGTCTAAATTAATGCTGGCATTATGGAATTACAACTGCAAAGTATCCTCTAGTTTCAAACCATTTTAAATACCATTTTAAAAATAGCATCGTGCTGTATGTAGCCAATTCTGTATGCATAAACAGAGAGCGCTGGGTAACAAAGAGCAATCGACCAACATAGCAAATTTGTGGGCTACAAACGGAACGGACATAGCTAAAACAAGTATGAACAACTTTGCCATTTTGAAAACGGACAAACACACATCAAGAGTACATAATGATATTATATCATGTAGTCTTGCACACATGGACAGACGAAAAATAGGAATGAACCGGGCTTGGTGGAAATCCACCAATTTCTAAGAACATTGGGACTCTTCAGTGTGCATATACTTTAATTTTAATTGGGCCGATAATCTGTTTTGTAAAAAGTAAAAATTGTAATTGTAAAAAATAAAATCGTAAAATTGTAATTCTACAAACAAACAAAGCTATTGAATGAATAAATTTGCGGCGATTTAATTTCCTTTTTACAAGTTAGCGCTGCATTGAAACAATTTTTAGTTATGTATGTGTTCAGAAAACGTAATCCGGAAATAAGTATATATTTTAAAATAGTTAACATGCTGTTTAATGTAGCGATTAATTTTGGGCACGTATTGTTGGTTGGTGGTCCAAATGAACATGAAACTTTCCAAAATAAGTTTTTGGAAATTAACTTTTAGCATTCTAACACCCTCCACGCAATCTTCAAGAATTCGGCATTTCCGTTCAGGGCAGTTTTTGCCGATTTCTGACAGTTAGCCAGCAGTTGAATAGTAATGAATGACTCATTCGAAAGATCTAGTTGAGCTGTACATATTTGCGTTTGGAATCTTTGTATGGTTTCTCCATCGTGAGATCATAGCCAATTTGTTTATCTTGGTGTTGAAAACGTGTAATTTTGTCCACATTAATCTTTGTTTTGTTTAGTGTTTCTTTAATTTGCTCTGCCCTTGGTGGCCAGGAACGGTTTTGAGGTTTGCTCCCACATGGTTGCCTTGGGCCGGTGCGGATTCGCACCCAAATTTGATGGTTTTGTTTAAATAATGGACATTAAATGTCGCTGTTCTGGTACTTGTGTTCTATTGTTTATGTTAACCACTTTATGAAAATCCTCCCCTTGGAGGATCTCTTATGAAAAGCTGTCATTCGCTCAGGATGACGGCACCTTATGGCAAACCCTGCGTTTACGTTAGGGTATAAGCACTGATCTTTCACTGAGTACAGCTTAATTTATCACTGCTTTTGTTGTGTCTATCCCTACTGCATGTCTGGACCCGAGTCAATAGAAATATAATCTGGAAAGCAAAAATTATTTCTGCTAAACGAAAATTAGTGATTCTTGCTATTGTGGCACTCAAATATAACGTAAAACAAACCAGTCAGTTGTATTTTGCAAGACAAACAATGGCCAATTGCATTATCAGCTAATTCTGCTACAAACAACTAAATACTTCCACCCTGGTTTTTTTCTTCGAGAGAGCGCGACAAAGATTTCAGCTGTTCCAAAACACTTACATATCCTAATTAACATAATTAACACTTGACACTTGTTTGATGCAGCAAGCATTTTGGACAAGATTGCGAGTTCCACCTAGCCAAGGGGATATTTCTCTGCCAGAATGGTCCAAGATAAGCAAAGCACAATTCTAACCAACTACGTGTAGGAAATCTTTAATATTAGAACTATTTATTCAACATCTACAAAATACGCATACCTAAAGCAAACCAAACTACACAACGAAACCAAGTTGACCGTCAAATGACAATCAATCACTGAAATAATCTTCCAAAAACACTATTACAATTTCCCCTCACATAAGTTGTCATTAATTTGTTATGGCCACGGGTCTACCAAACAACATTTGCCAAAAACGTCGTACAGCTCACAGCAGAAACTGTACAGTAATTGGGAGAATATTTTGTTGGTGGAACTGAAGCTTCACAATTCAAAAAATAGTTTATTTCGATACTAATTTCACAGCAACAATTAAAAATCAGCTAGTCCATTGAAATTAGCCAAATCATTTAGCATCCGGCGGGACATAATATCCAATAAAATGCCGTCGACCAATGCACTCGCCAATAAAGAAAATGAAAACAATTTCCAGAGTAATCATCGTATTCAGTGCAGCTTCCTAAAACAAATAAATGCACCGGTTCATTCAGTTAGTCGGCAGAATTCAATTGAATCAAATTGAATCAAACATATTGTCGCGAAGTGAGCGTACAACTCTGGGGCGTATATATCAGGGCGGTTCAGGGAGTTCCAGACTCAACTTTTTCGGAAATGTCCAAATTTGGCTAATTTTTACAGTGATACGTATATCTGAGCTAAAACATGGTCCAAAATTCAGTTTCGACACTAAAGTGAAAGTTGATTTTTACATCCACATCATCAAACAAAAATCTATAAAGCAGAAAACAAAATGTTAAGAGAAAATCTCATCAAGACGAAGAACAACAACAGTTTCGCGTTTGATGTTACCGTCTGCTTACCTGAACAGTTACGTTCATCCATGCACCACTTTTTGCACCTTTAATGAGTCTTCCAAAACCCTCTTGAACCTGAGGGAACTCATTTGGAGTAGGCGGCTTCAATTCTACCTTAGCATACTTCCAGAAACGAGCTCCGCGGTCCCGAGAATAGTTGGCCAAAGCTGTAAAGACATAGGAAGGAATAATTAAGCTTATGAAAACACAGAATTTCGGAGTTTTATTTCCATCTAGCTACCATTTCTAGTTCCATCAACAATTCTATTTCCGTATTTTAAAAAGACGGACACTATCATCACTGAAGATGAACTACGATTTGTTTCATATTATGACTGATGCTAGTGACGTACATGGAAATTTATTATTTTATTCTTGTCGCCTGTCCTTTTTTAGATTCTCAGTTAAATGTTAAAATGTCAAAAAATAAACTCTATATATACTTCCTTTTCTAAAAACTAACAACAAACTGACTCCACGCCAAACGTAAGTTCTCCTGTGAAGTTTGGACCAGCCGCCTGAACTTTTGAAATCAGGTTTGAACAATCTGGACTTTTTCAAAATTATGGATGGCCCCACCATGAGAGTCACACAAAATAAACTTTGAAACGAAAGTGCGCTTCTCTGCAGACCAGGAGGCCAAATGTTAGCTTAGCTCAAAAATGGCCACAACCTGCACATTGTATCAAGGTTGCAGAACCACTGAAGTAGAACACACGGTTTGCCTCGGTTTTCTTTAGTGGGCGAGGGGGGTGGGCCATGGGAGCACGTTTAGGTTTTTCCGGAAAAACTTGTGGAAAATAAAAAACCTGGCTTATATATCCCTAGTGGGGGGGAGGGGGTGGTGGGCCGCCCCCCCCATAAATTCCGACCTCCCCCTCATAACAACAAAAATTGCCAAATTCAACCATTTTTACCCTAAGTTTTCAAAAAAATTTCCGTCTTTGCAGGATTTTTACCTAAATTTTCACTATTTTAGTTAAAAAACACCTAAAATTAGTCATTTTTAGGGATGTTTAGCAGTTTGTACACAAAAACTAGGGATGCACCAGGGCCTAGCCCCAGCCCCGGTGGTCAGGCCCGGTACCGACAGGGGCCAAAAATTAGCAAAGTTTTGTAAATTTTTGACTTTTGACCAAAATTTTGAATTTTCGAAAGTCAAAAAGTGTTACAAATCGTTTGTCTTCCAGCCGATATGAATGAAAACAACGACAGTACGTACGTAACGTTTGTATATACATCAAAAATGATTGCAAAATTTAAAGAAACTTTTTGAAAATTTTCGAACCCCAATTTGCTGGGCTTATTCTAGGGAATTTTTCTTGGAGGGGTCATTGGGGGTGACCTCGGGGGGCAGGTCATTCTTGGGGAGGCGAAAGTTTTTCAAAATTTTTCTATAAACATGCAAAAAATTGCGCTTAAGGGGGGGTCCATCGTGACAAACTTTTACATCACGGATTTCGCTCATTTTCACACGTCATAATCTAGCCACATGTCGTACATGTAAAGTTTAAATTTTGAGTTGTTTCGTTCAGTTCTCCATAAGTTACGAGCCATTCAATGAGTGCAATTTGAATATTACCTAAGACGAGGGTTCTGCAGCAAACTCAAGCAAACTTTTGCATATTAACGTTAACTATTTCACCTGATTTAGTCGTTTTTGTCTAAATACTATTAATAAAAGCATTTTCAGGCCGTTTCAAACGCGCTTAATCAGAAGCTTTGTTAACGAGTTTTTTGGGGAACCAGGGCCACCGGCACTACTGATGTCTTGAAACATTTTACAGCGGTTAATTAAATAAAAGCATTTCGGAGCCATGGTTCTATGAGAAGAAGTCATCCCTGCACTGAGAGCTTTCGATTGATATACATAATATGCCATTTTGAAAAAATTGAAAAATCTGTTTCGTGAAATTCCGTCTGAGGGTCCCGATTCGGGCGCTGAGAAATAGTGAACATAATTTATATATGCTGCAAAGTGATCCAAAGGCGTGAATGCACAAGCTGAAATGCAAGAGGCAGTTTTCCAGCATGCTGATGTCGTAATTTAGTCAGATTTTCGATAAAACCGCACTTTTTAAAATGTTGCAAAAAATTGCGCAAAAAAATTTTGCAAAAAAATTTTTGCACCAAAAAAATCTCGAAACTGGTGGGAGTAACAAACAAGCGATGGGTATCATTGGAACAGCCTATTTAAATACTACGGAACCTTGGAAGAAGTAGAATTTTTATTTAGGCCTCTGAATTAGAGCAGTATACAATTCTTTTCGATGACCCCACTTTTCATCCAGGAGAAACGTTCGATTTTGACGATTTTCCACTGTTTGCTTCAGATAAAAATTGTTTCAACACTTTTTCCATTTCCTGTTTAACACATGCACACCCCAACTTTGAGGTCGAATTACTCAACAACAATTAGTGATTCGACTTTAATTTCAAAAACTCGTTAAAATGTAAAGTGTAAAAATGAGCGAAATCAGAGATGGTCGAAAAAACGGCCAAAAATGGACCCAGGGTATTTTTTACAAAAAGGGCGGGGGTTGGCCCGAAATTGACCTTCCCCCCAAAATGCCCCTTCCCCCCCCCCGAAATCGCCCCCCCCCCGATTTTGGTCTGCCCCCTTAATGAGGCCTACATTTTTTCCAAAAATGGTCAAATTTTCAAAAATTTTCCGGCTATTTATACCTTAAATCCTGGCATATTTGAGAATTTTTTGTGTTTCACCATGCAAAATGCGCCAAAACATACCATTTTTTGGCTCATTTTTGCAAAAAAACTCTCCCCCCCCCCCGGCAAGAACCCTAAAAAATACTCCTGGAAGTCCGACCCCCTTAAATAGGCAAAAATCGACTGATAATCGGCGTCGGGAATTTTGAAAATTTGGCGCTAGAGCGATTTTTTCAGGGCAAAAGTTGGTACCCTTTTTGGGGGGGAACGGTGTTTATGGGGGCCCCCACTAGAATAAGCCCAGATTTGCAGGCCCTGGCCCCGGTGCAAAAATTGGGAAATTTCTAAAAAATATGCCCCCCCTTTGGGTGAGCCTCCCCCACTGACAGGGGCCCTCATAAAAAATTTCCAAGCAATATATAAGCCATAAAAACTACGGTTTTTTCCAGTATTTTTCTCCGTTTTTTCCCGGTAAGCTCCCGTTTTTTCCCGGTAAGCTCAAATATATATGTAGCTCAATGGCTTAAACTTGATTCAGGAATGCTAAGAATGACCAAATTCAAGCGAAATAGAGCGTTCAAACGACGTATTTTTACGGTATAGAAGATAAATCTAGACCGTTCTAGAGAATTTCTAAAATTTTCAAAAAATGTTTCTGATGATTAAATGATTTCTGAGCACATTTTAGCAGCTTACGCAGATATAGCAGTAAACGTAGTAAACAGCCAATTTTTTCCGTATTTATTGCCCTATATATTTATCTCCCTCCCCACGTTTTGGCTTAGAGAAACCCGGCTTTCTGCAAAAGAATCTAATGGGGGCTGTTTTGGAGGTCTAGATCCAAGATCGTTCAGGCGGCGTTCCAAATATAAGCTTGCCAAAAGGCAGCTAGCTTTCACAAAATGTTTGTCCCACACCCCCCCCCCTCCTAAGAAACAATCCTAAACAAGTCCGAGTATGCTGTTTCGTGCCATTCAGTGGAACGCCTGTAACAGTTACTGATGCCGTTGAAAACAGTATGAAAAAATCTCGCCGTGCGGTGTTGCTATCGTGCTGTATATACCCAGGAAATAGAAAAGCCACACCACGCCGGCTGTGGCCTAACTGTAGAAAGTTAAACATACAGAATTTGCTAATAATATATACATATAGTAAGGGAAAACTATTACAAGGATACTAGGGAAATAAACGGGTAATGTAAATACGTATATACAACGCACATAATGTATATACATGTGCAATCAGTTTTTAAAGACTTGCACTTGCGCTAGGGGCGTATCCAGGATTTTTAAAAGAAGGGGGTCCTATTCGAAAAGGGCGTCCGGACCCAACTTTTTTTCTGAAAAATGGCCAACATGGTCCCACTCCCAAAAATAGCTAAAAATTTAAAAAATTGCCGAAAAGGAAGGTCTGGACATACGCCCCTGCTTATGAATATATTTGTTTGGCATCGAAATTTTACGCAAAACAAAAGTTACTACTGATACTGCCACGAGTCTCTTCCATGGTCCACACATTGAAATGAAATTAATAGCCATATGTTTACCCTACCTCGGCCCCAGATTGGCGCTTTTTCCATCAACGATTTCATAGCAAGCCACGACTGCAAATAATACGTGTATATATAGCAGTTCCACAAAAGCTAGAAAAAGACATCAAGTGCAAACCAAAGAGTCCAGGGTTAGGAAACAGGCCAATGTTTGGGCGATAGGCCAGAGAGAGTAATAGATATGATGATTTGCTGCGGATTGGTTAGGTTTTAGTCAGAGGCACCCCCACGACGACTGACGGGGGGCACTAAACAGTGAATTTTTAAAAATATATTTAGTTTTACACGTGTTTTTGTTTTACATGCTCTGAGAGCAAGCATGAAGAAGTTAAATTAATTCTAGGCAGTTAAATAGACGTAATCATACTTTGCCGTATGAAAGCAGGGGGTCTGAGGAGGGGCACAACCCTCCAGAAGTTGAGAATTTTTATATAAATACATGAAAGCAATTTTTTCTGACCACTTTGTACTGTTTTAAAGGATTTAAAAAGTTTGTTACGGGGAAAGCTAGCATTAGGGGTATCGTGTGTATGGTGACCTCTCCCCCAAATGGAGGGGTCGCTGACCCTCCCCTAAATCGGCCGTCGGCCGCCCCTCCACCTAAAAATTGTCAAATCCCTATCTAAATTTTTGAAAATTTTTAGCCAAAAATTCGAAAATTGCTAAAATTCGTTTAATTACCTGAAAATCGTTAAAACTACCTGAATATGGAAAAAATTTCTCAGCTTTTAACGAAAACCCGAAGTTTTGCCGAATCCCCCCTCGAAAATTTTTCTTACAACTCCCACCAAATCGAATTTTTCAGAACCCCCCACGCCCACGCTACTTTATTCAAACCACCACCCCACTTTTTTCGCCACCCACATCTGATTAGGGAGTAGTAAAGAAAATCCGCTGTGCGAAATTTGCCAAATCCACTTATAACAAGAAATAAAAATGCTCCTCTGGAGCATGAAAAAGTAATATGGGTGATGGTGAGGTTGCAAAATCAAGAGAGGACTAGTCTTTAAAATGCTTAATATGGGGCTAGGTTAAAAAATAGAAGAGGACTAGGTTGTGAGCGAATTAATATGGGCACAGCTTCGCCGAACAACCCATATTCGCGGTTTGTAAATGTAAATCATTATGCATATCCACGATACATTTGGTTTATAGTTCATAAATAACCTACAGCTACGGTATGTGCTCGAGCTTTATTCGAACTTTTACTTTACCAAACGTTTTCTTCGATAAGTGCTTCATACTAACCAGCGCATTTTACGTATCCATTTATACGGAAAATTGATATTCAAGAATAATTTAGGACTCTCCCACGATCTTCTATTTCCTCCTGACTTGACCAATAGCTTTAGCATCATATCCTTAGACCTCTCCTAGCAGTAGAACCTGCGGTAGTTCAACACAACAAAATGATGATAATTTACGCATATATTCCTAGCAGCTAGTCTAACAGTACATGCAAACAGCTATATTCGATGAGTATTCAACTGCTTAAATTTTTTATTGACTGACATTGATAGCTCTAAGCTAAGACGAAACGTGAAATCCCGCGAATATGGGTTGTTCGGCGAAGCTGTGCCCATATTAATTCGCTCACAACCTAGTCCTCTTCTATTTTTTTAACCTAGCCCCATATTAAGCATTTTAAAGACTAGTCCTCTCTTGATTTTGCAACCTCACCATCACCCATATTACTTTTTCATGCTCCAGAGGAGCATTTTTATTTCTTGTCCTTCTGTCATTTTAAAGGATCCCTTTCCAACAATGCTGTAATGGATACAAGGAGCTTGAACAGTGCCATGCTAAACGAGCGTAGTCGATTTACAATATACAATGCCCCCAACAAAACGCTGAAAAACGCTGTTTTAAGGGGTTTGACCACTGGTCAATAGGCTCTATAGACCGTAGTGACCACTGGTCACTCCCATCGGTTTCGGCAATATGCCCATTGAAACGAGCGTAGTGGATTTACTATATATGCCCCCGATCAAAACGCCGAAAAACGCAGTTTTAGGCCGTTTGACCAGTGGTCAATAGGCCCCATAGGCTGTAGTGACCAGTGGTCACTTCCGTCGGTTTCGGCGATATGCCCATTGAAACGAGCGTAGTCGATTTACTATTTATGCCCCGACCAAAACGCCGAAAAACGCCTTTTGAGTCCCTTTGAGCACTGGTAAATACGCCCCATAGGCTGTAGTGACCAGTGGTCACTCCATGGTTTCGGAAATATGCCCATGGGAACGAGCGGCGTCGTTTTACGATATAGGCCCCCGATCAAAACGCCGAAAAACGCAGTTTTAGGCCGTTTGACCAGTGGTCAATAGGACTCCTAGGCCGTAGTGACCAGTGGTCACTTCCGTCGGTTTCGGCAATATGCCCATTGGAACGAGCGTCGATTTACTATATATGCCCCCTACCAAAACGCCGAAAAACTTGTTTTGGGCCGTTCGCCCCAGTGGTCAATAGGACTCCTAGGCCGTAGTGACCAGTGGTCACCTCCGTCGGTTTCGGCGATACGCCCATTGAAACGAGCGTAGTCGATTTACTATATATGCGACCGACCAGAACGCCGAAAAAACGCTGTTTAGAGGGAGTTTTCCCAACTTTGACCCCGGGCGAGGAACCACGGGAACAGTGCGACCAGTGGTCACTTCGGGCAGTATCGGCAGTATGCTCACCGTTTTCAGCGACCCGATTTACTATGTGGGTACCACCCTAGCGCCGAAAAACGCCATTTTTAGTGACTTTTAGACCATTTCCAGTAAAAGTGGACTTAGAAACTTTTCGCTAAAACAGAGGGTGAAAAAATGCAAATTTTGG
>JASAND010001361.1:0-33797 GCA_030248195.1 Trissonchulus latispiculum
CCTCTTTTGTTAATTTTCACTACGTTGATTTTCGCTGAAATTTTTTGTTTTCAAAATATAGGTGAGCGAGACCGTGACCTAGACTCCCAACCCTGCAGCCCCCCCCTTACCAAACTAAAACTTTAATTTTTTAATTTTAAAATTTTTGAATTTTTGAATTCATAAGCCTCCAGTATGCACCCATACAAAATTTCAAAGTTATGAGGAAAAGCGCAAGAGACCCTACGTATACATATCCGTAATGATGGAGAGACTAAAGTTTTGTGTGATTTTAAAGTCGATGCTATGCTGCTCATAGGCAGGCAGTGTAATGTTACTAAACCTTTTGAGTTTTGGTCCCGTCAGTCGGCTTACGTACGAGCATTTGTTTTGCAATCGATCTAGACTTCGTATATATATTATATATATACGTACGTATATACTGCCAGCAAGAAAGCCCAGCATTTGGCTTTAATCGAAAAAAGCGCGGCATTTAGCTTGTCATTTCGACTTTTCAACTTTTCGCTACCAGCCTCATCTCTTGGTGTTTTTCCGCTGAGTTGGCGTGTATACGACATTTTTCGATCGCAAGAAATAGACAGAAGCTGTCGTTGCGAGGCTTTAGACGAAGATTTTTCCCGCTTGCACTTTGCATTCATTGGTTTCGACATTTTAATAATTTATCCGACGATTATATACGTATTTTGCGAACTCTTGCAATTGAATTATATACTTTACGTCGTTTGCCTTGATTGCATTTTGCGCATTGCTTTAGCGCAATCTTGATTTAGTTTCCCCAGTATAGTTGCGAACTTTGCGCTCAGATCGACTTTGTTTTTGGATTGATCGATTGATCCATTTGTCGATTCAGGACTTATTGATTTGTCAGTCTTTAGATATACGTATACGTACATCTACAATAAACGATTTCTTATATAATTAACTGTATATATAATAAGTTCGTGTTGAAACTGTTTATTTGTTACACAAAGCCGGTTTTTAATACAGTTTCTGGGGAATGTCAACACATCTTCGCCTATTCTCAGCTGACATTAACAATACAAAGTTTTTTTGGGCAAAAACGATTTGCGAAGATTGCTAGCGAGAGAGAGAATTCGTTTATAGATACGTATATACGAACGAACTTAGTTTAAAACCGGATCCGAGCATTGTTGTTGTTCCGATTCCTTACTTTCTGTTAGTTTGCGTTTTGTGAGCAACTCTTGGGCCCTGTAACGACGACTTTCTATGTTTGGTTTTGTGTTGCAATCGAACTCGACGATACCTACGAACAGTAATCTTGACGGTTCTATCAGTTGTCGATTTTATTTTGATTGACATATCGATTTTTCACTTGGTACGCATTAATATTCACGATGTATTTTCCACAGCACCGTTTCAGACAACCTACTCCGGCCATTGTATAGTAAGTGATTTCCTGCGTATAGTTTATATCATTAGAAATTAAGAAAAATTGCTGACATGCTAAAATTGACTGTTTTTAAATTATACTCCAGTGGCAATGGTTCAAAGAAAATTGTCTGAAGTCTGGAAATTTTTGGAAAGATAATGGAAATGTCGAAATATATATATATATATATATATATACGTATATATATTGTCAGAAAATAAGGTTTTTGAGATCAAATTTTCATTTATCAATTTTTAGTTAATTTATGGACTTATGAGTTCATTTTAAGCTTAAAAACAGATTTTTTTTTCGTGTTTACCTTAAAAATGCCAATTTTTCGCTAAAAATTCTGGTATATATATATTTTATACCATGGGCTCGCCCCCTCCCCACTTTTCGGAATCTCCCCCCCACTTCCCCCTCCCTAGGGGGGGGGGGCAGAGTTGGCTCCGGGTCCAAATTTTCGGACCCGGCCCGGACCCGGACCCGTTAGGCCGGACCCGGACCCGCCCAGACCCGGATCCGGGTACCCGGTTCTAAAAAAGAACCAATTTTCATTTCAAACATTTATATACTGCATTTTAAAATTTCACTGCAACTTTACTACTGTAATAGCCCAGTCGCGAATAAAACCTGTGATAAGCATTAGGTTAACTTATTTTACTCCTCAAGACAATTTTGAGTATTAGGGCTAACAAAAGCACTAGCAGTTTTGTGATAGTCCAGAGACAGTGTAAGACTGTCCTTCGGACAAAGACAAGTAAGAATGCTTTGGAGGAAAGAATGTGAACGAATTTTTGGTGGCTTGTATTTGAAAATGTCCTTGAGCTTGTTTACTAGATTAAGTTTCTGCATGCATTGCACAACTGTATGCTGCTAACTTATCAATTCGAGTTGTCATATTTCTACTTCCAATTCTAGTTACTACATTGTGTTTCTAGCCCAGCAGAGCAGCATAGATCAGAAAGACCTCAGCTAGACAACTAAACATTGTATCTCAATGCCTAACACACCGGTTCCACCAACCCTTTATTAGAAATACAACAAATTAGAATGTTTTAACATCCCTAAATGTAACAAAATCCAGTTTTCTTCAGTATTTTGGATCCGGACCCGGATTTGGACCCGCGGGTCCCCGGACCCGGCCCGGCCCGCGGGTACCCGGACCCGGCGCCAACTCTGGGGGGGGGGTGCCGAAGCCCCCCCCCCCACTTTCAAAACCCTAAAAATTGCCAGTGTATATATATAATTTATGATTATGTATAGTATATATGTCACGGACTAAGAGCTAGCGCAGACAGGGCACTAGTCTGTCCGGACAATGAACTAGCTATGTCATTGCCCCGACTATGAGCTAGCCACAGCAGGATATTTTACTACACGAAATTTCATATGATAATTACGCCTGATAATTACCTTTGTATGCAAAATTTCAGCCTTCTAGCTATCTCCAGTAGCTTGAACCAGGAACTGGTTCAACTTTGGGGAATTCACTGGTGGTGTTACTTTGGTGATCCGACCTATGCCTGGCCAGATCTGGTTCAACTGGTTCAAAGTTGAACCAGTTCCTGGTTCAAGCTATTGGAGATAGCTAGAAGGCTGAAATTTTGCAGACAAAGGTCATTGGGCATGGGGAATTCACTGGTGGTGTTACTTTGGTGATCCAACCCATGGCTGGCCAGATCTGGTTCAACTGGCTCAAGGTTGAACCAGGTCCTGGTTCAAGCAACTGGAGTTAGCTAGAAGGCTGAAATTTTGCATACAAAGATTATTGGGCATGGGGAATTCACTGGTGGTGTTACTTTGCTGATCTGACCCATGGCTGGCCAGATATGGTTCAACTGGTTCAAAGTTGAACCAGTTCCTGGTTCAAGCTGCTGGAGATAGCTAGTATCCTGAAATTTTGCATACAAAGGTTATTGGGCAAGGGGAATTCACTGGTGGTGTAACTTTGGTGATCCTACCCATGGCTGGCCAGATCTGGTTCAACTGGTTCAGTGTTGAACCAGTTCCTGGTTCAAGCTACTGGAGATAGCTAGAAGGCTGAAATTTTGCATACAAATGTTATTGGGCAAGGGGAATTCACTGGTGGTGTAACTTTGGTGATCCGACCCACGGCTGGCCAGATCTGGTTCAACTGGTTCAATGTTGAACCAGTTCCTGGTTCAAGCTGCTGGAGATAGCTGAAAGGCTGAAATCTTGCATACAAAGGTTGTTTGGGCATGGGGAATTCAGTGGTGGTGTAACTTTGCTGATCTGACCCATGGCTGGCCAGATCTGGTTCAACTGGTTCAAAGTTGAACCAGTTCCTGGTTCAAACTACTGGAGATAGCTGAAAGGCTGAAATTTTGCATGCAGAGCTTGTTGGGTATGGGGAATTCACTGGTGGAGTTTGTGATTGCTACTGCCACAGTTATGGTAGCGTTCCCAAAAACTAGACTGAGGACAAGTATGAAAAATGCTCCTTGCAGTCGCATGAAAAAGTTAATATGAGCTATGCTGGTCAACATTTAAATGTGTCAAGGACAAGATTTAAAATGTTTAATATGAGCCAACATCTAAATAAGTAGAGGACAAGATGTAAACGGCTAATATGAGCCGCTACGTTTCACTTGGGCTCATATTGACGCGACTAAAATGGCAAACATTATACAGTTTACGGTTGGCATATAAGCACCAGTGTTTATAAACGATTTGATTGGCTTGGGAATATTGAATTAATGTGATGATTGCGATGATAACTTCAAATGTGATTTCTCAAGATTTCACAACATGTGTAAGTTCCACATTTTCGTTTCTTCATTAGATTTGACTTCGGTTTCGTTTTGTTGACTTTATGTGGTGGCCTTAAATGTGTACTTGGATGTAGCGGTGGAGAAGAAAACATTTACGTACAGCTTTGCAAAATTAATGTTTATGCGTCGTTATTCATGCAAGCCATTTCAGTGTTGGATTAAAAGTAAGCAAAAGCTAAATGAGCGTCAATATGAGCCCAAGAGAAATGTAGCGGCTCATATTAGCCGTTTCTCTACTTATTTAGATGTTGGCTCATATTAAACATTTTAAATCTTGTCCTTGACACATTTAAATGTTGACCAGCATAGCTCATATTAACTTTTTCATGCGACTGCAAGGAGCATTTTTCATACTTGTATATATATACATACGTGGTAAACAAAACGGGAGAAAATTTGAAATTTTTAGGTAGTTATACACTTTTTTTGAAAAATAGCAAAAATGTTTGGCGAGGTGTGTAACATTACACATAAGCCGTCGGCGAAAAAGCACTGGTGTGCATATATATCATAGGGGTCGCGGCAGCGACCCCTATAATATGTGTGAAAAGTGGCTGGAGACAGTGTAAAATAAGCTGCGCAGAAGCTGCGCAAAATCCTGCGCAGATCCTGCGCAGATTTCATGCGCAAATTGTAGAGCACATCGAGTTTAGTATGTCTGTGAAGTTTCAGCCCCGTATCACTTACCGTTAAAAAGTTGCGCCCCGGACCGGTTATGGCGGCGATGTTTTTTTTCCGGTTTCTCCTATTTGATGGTTGTATTGTACATAATGTTCGCCGCTTTCACGTGATCTGCAGCGGTGGGCCAACCTAAAGGACTATGGGGTCTAGTAGTACCCTCTAAAGAATTTAAGAATCACAACTTTTTTTGCGCCGCAGCTGCGCCACAGCGCCGCAGTGGCGCCGCAAAGTCGGCTCATAGCGAAAAGTGACCATTTTTGTGGTCGTCGCTCAGGTCGAACGTTACGAGCTGGAGCTGATTTCTCTTTATATTCAGAAATTACATATATTGAACTAACTAACGGTCCAGGTTGCGTTTCTCTATCACTTCCCTAGCGACCACAGTGGCCCGTCAAAGATGGCGAATATTCGAAAAATGAAAAATCGAAATTTCTCGCTATCTATTTAACTTTGAACGCTCAAATCTTCCATACAATGGTTTTCTGGCACGGAGAATCGATTCCCGCAGACAGTTTTACCGTCAGACCCACCCATTTTGCTGGGCTGATTCCACTTTGCCGTCGGGAGGGTCAAGTCGGAAACCGCTTCCTGGAGGTCCATAGTAGGCTTTACCTGGCCTCTCAAAACTTTGTCTATAAGGGTTTTCTGGTGCGCCCAGCTCATTCCCGGTGTCCTTTTTGCCGTAGGACTCATCCATCTTGCTGTGCTGGTTCAACTTTGCCGTCTGGAGGGCAATGTCGGAAACCGCTTCCTGGAGGTCCATAGTAGGCTCTACCTGGCCTCTCAAAACTTTGTCTATAGGGGTTTTCTGGTGTGCCCAGCTCATTCCCGGTATCCGTTTTGCCGTCCGACGTACCTATTTTGCTGGGCTGGTTCCACTTTGCCGTTTGAAGGGTCAGTCGGGTGGGGGTCGGTCAGTCGGTCAGTCAAGTGGTCGAAAATAAAATTTTTCAAAAGCGGTCAAATTTGGTACCAAATGAAAACCCTAAGCGAGCTGAGCAACTTTTGTCATAGAACTGCATGCTCAAAGTGGCTGTAGAGTGCTGTGGTGGGTGGGGTGGGGACTTAGGCGATTTTCGGTCAAAAATAAAATTTTTCAAAAGTGGTCAAATTTGGTATCAAATGAAAGCCCTAAGTGAGCTGAGCAACTTTTGACATGGAACCATCCACCAATATTTGCTGTGCCAAATAACGTCACGTGCCCATGAAACTTTTGTCTTTACTTCTTCAACCGGAATTTAAAGGATATATATACCTATTTATATTTATTATATATTTAAAGGATATTTAAAGGATATATATATACGATACAGCCAACACACACATATTATCCTCTTTTGTGCGGAGCATTTTTGTTACTTGTATATATATATATATATATTAAATTTATTCACGTAAACAGGGGCAGCCAAACAAATCTTATATATATATACACACCTACATTTGCATTCTTCGTCGTACGTATCAGTTCGTTTACTAGATCTTAAAATTATTTACCCTTGATCACAGGTGCAGGAATGTCTTTATGAAAACAATATTAAGGCTTATGTAATGGCTTATGCGTATATATAACGTAACGTATATATATAAGGATTATATATGGATATGTACGTAATGCGTACTTGTTTTTAAAATCAAGTACGTAGATCTGTGCCGTATATAATCAAGAGATACGTAATAGATAAGAGTGAGACAAGCGTCACAGTCTCTGTTAGCAGCTTGCGATCCCAATAACGGCCAATCCTCCCGCAATTGGGTACGTAGTGGACCTCTCCCCCCCCCCCGCTAATCAGTACAGCATGGCATAAATACGTAGGTATATACATATATATTATATATCTCCGTCCAAGCGTGTTAAACACATATATACATACCCTTTTAAAAGTGCTACATCACTTAGCATTTAGCAACTATATTAAACTAATCCACATCACTTAGCATTTAGCAACTATATTAAACTAATCGTCTTTATGCAAAAGAGAGAGAGAGAGAGAGCGTTTCAAAGATTGATTTGCTGTCATTTCATTGGTTTTCTTTCCTGTTTTTTAGCATGTCTACAGCTGGCAGCAGCGTTCGATCAGCAGCATCAGATCAGTCACAGTCAACGACCCTGATGAACACAACGACTACGAGCCCTGGTTCACCGCCCAGCGTGTCCAGCCCCGGGGCCCCGACCTCTCCCCGCGGGCCTGGGTCCCCGCCTCCCAGCACCCCCCAACAGCAGTCTACGGGGGCCGGAGGTCGCAGCAACAAACCCCGACCCCTACGAATCGTGAATCCCAGTGATCTGCAGAACGGAGGCCTAGAATCACTGGGAATGGTCGGTGGAGGAGGCGGTATGGGAGGCCCCGGGGCCCGGATCTTTCAGCCCCATTCCTTTGGGGGTCTTGGGGGTGCGGGAGGATTTATGGCGGCCCATCATCCTTCCATGGTTGCGGCGCATCATCATCAGCATGCTCCGCTTTCTCGTGTTCAGGAACACAGCTCTGGAACTACCAGTACGTATATATATGTCTAATGGGGGGGGGGTCGGAAAAATGGGGATTGTGCTTTGTTTTGGTTGAATTTGGTATGTGAACGTGGGGAAGTTGTTGTGGATGTTGTTTGCTGCATTAAACATCACAATGTGATGATCATTCATCCATTTTTCGGTAACAGGTAACACTGGCATATGTTTTAGGGTTTTTAAAATGGGGGGGGGGACGAGTCCAATGTATAAAATACCAAAATTGTTTGCGAAAAATTAGCATTTTTAGGTAAAAACACAAAAATGCTGTTTTTATGCTTAAAATTAACTTTAAAGTGCATAAATTAGCTAAAATTTTTCGACACTTGGGCGATTCCCAAAAAAGTGGGGTTCTTGCCAAAAATGGGGGGACCCGAAAAGTAGGCCCCCCCACTAAAAAATGTCAGTAACAAGTAGGTTACTTTCATTAATGTTGTTATGTAGTACCCACCCATATTTTTGGTGTAGACGTTTAGAATGACTATTATTTTTGTGTTTTGATTGATTCTGATTTTGATTGATTTGATTATATAATTAATTTTGATTATTACGTATTTTAGAGGAACTGTTATCCCTGATGTCACAGATCAATCAGGCAGTCAAGGCCAACAGTTTCACGTCCACGCTGGCCAGTCAGATCTTCCGTCTCTGCACTGAAATGAAGAATCATGGAGACTTCATGGAACAGACGCATAAAGGTAACTTGCGTTATCCAAGATTACCTTTTGTTGGGTTGGGAGGGGATAAAGCAGCTCTTATTATATTGCGAGAATTGCAGTGCAATAAGATTTTGAAATGGGCAGGTGCTAGGTTTTGCCTTCTTTGTACGCCATTGTACATTTGGCCCCGTCCCCTGTGATGTAGGTGGGGGGCGGGTTTCGTGCAGACAGTCTAATCAAAGTTATTGACATATTTTTCCTGTCACTGGAACTAAGCGAGCCCTGCGTCCATCTATGCGTTTCCGTAGATTTTTTGCTGAGCCAGGGTATCTCCCCCAATTAACCTGATGTATATACGTATTCATGTACGTATGTATGCGGACCGATATTCAGGCATGGATTAAGCCGACTGTTTCTATCACAGTCACAGTTTCTTGTGTCTCTGTCTATGTCGTGGCATTTAATCGGAAAAAAGAAAGAAAGCCGTAGAAACTGCGAAAAAATAGGAATTCACAACACTTCGCCGTCTAGGCGATTGTTCTACCAAACAGAGTTACGGAGGAACAGTCGTATCAAGCTTCAGAGTTCGCCTACCAATGTATATGTCGTAGTAATTTCTGTATTCAGCAAATACTGTATTTACTGGCCGATTTCAGTAAATACGGTATTTACTAGTAAGAATGGTATTTTCTTTAAACTCCCTATCTTTACACGTAAATACCATTTTTACTAAAACTCGTCCAGTAAATACTGTATTTTCTAGTAAATTCTGTATTTTGTCTTAAACGCCTTTGTCTTTGTGTGTGGCTAGAGGTTCAAATGGCATGCTGACGTCATATTTAAAGCCAAAAGATTGGTCATGCATTATCACAATATGTGCAAAGGGGGTACATGAAGATATTAAAAGTTGGTGCAACAGCGTCTGTATACAATCCGCATTAGGCAGAATCAATTTCACAATGCACACACGCAAAGCTAAATAGACAAAAACAATGAGGTAAAATAAAACAGTTAACAAAAACACGGATTAAATATATATTTATTAGGCGTTAGTCTTAGCTATGTATGTACAACCAAGAGTACATAATGATAAGAGTATGACAAGCCTAACACTCTATGCAGTGAAGGGCAAAACTATGCTATGCGCGCTATCGGCTAACCCCCCCACAAATTGACCCTCTCTCACACCGCCCCTATATGGGTACATAGTTCCAAACGGGGGTCGCTCACTCGCTTAGTATGTTTTCTACATGCATATGTTAAACATACACGCTTGCACCCTGTTCCCAAATTAGGCCTCGGTTAATTATAGCGTGTAATTATGCAAAGCAGTGAGCGACCCCCGTTTGGACCCCGTACCCATATAGGGGCGGTGTGAGAGGGGGTCAATTTGTGGGGGGGGGGTTAGCCGATAGCGCGCAAAGCATAGTTTTTACTCTGATAACAGAGAGCCTGCCTGTTGTCATACTCTTATCTATTATGTACTCTTGCTTGAACCCACATAATACCTAATGTAATGGGTTCATAATCCTTCTTAGAAGGGGCTCGAATAGAAATTTCTTGCGATAAAAAGCATTATTACAGTAGTGCCGTATTCCCTATCCATTTAACGCTCTCCTCTCAATACTTTTTCTGTTCCTGTCATTTTTTCTACTTATTTCCCAGTTTTTCTGCCTTCTTCTTTTCCAGAGGAAGTGAATCGTGTCATGGTCAGCCTACGTCAGGCCTGCTGTCGCGACTCTGGCCAACTGGGCACGCCCTGTCGCCTGAAGATCATGGAACTGATTGAGCTGCGAGCCATGGGCTGGCGACCCAACCTGGCCCACAGTCAGTACTATTTTCAGCGTGGTGCTGGCGCGGGCGGTGGGGGACCGTCACATCATCATCATCCGGATGGAGTAAGAAATAGGAAAATAGAAATGAAGGAATAAATACTGGGGAGACATAATATGGCTTTAATTTCTAACTGGCATTAGTTCAGGGTCCTCGCCCCCACCTCCTTCAGTGAGGGGGAAGTGCGGGATAGGCTTGTGAAAATTGAGGGGGGCAAGTTGTAAATTTAGCTAATTTTTAGCGAAACATTAGTACGTTTAATGCAAAAACGCAAGATATTGCTGTTTTTAAGCTTTAGATCAGCTTATGACTCCATGAATTAGCTAAAAATTCAGGATTTGTTTGAAAATTTGACCTCGAAAGTTTAATTTTTCGACACTTTTGGGCGACCCGAAAGGGGAGCACTAAATAAATTTTGTGAAAGCAGATGTTGACGATGTTCCCGGTATTCTGTATAAACGTGGAAATATACATAAGTACATCCGAAAATTACTAAATTTAGACGAATTGGCACATTTAGGCGTTAGGTTATAATGGTGAGAATTACTCTTCTGAAAATCTGAAAATCGGAAAACGTGCAATTTTAAAAATTAAGGAGAAACTGAATTTGGAAAATTGCATGTATCTGGATTAAAGGGGCGTCTCGAAATTTAGGGGGGACTTTTGAAATGGTAGGGGTTCCCTACGCTTTAACCCGCCCCAAGTAAAATAAGCTAGCCTTTTCTGTGCTTCCAATACGCAGACTGATTGAAAGAAATTTCAGTCAATCATAATTTTAAATGTGATTTGATCCTTCAAAGTAATGTTTGACAAACTTCCAGGACGAAGAATGTATCTGGATTTTGCTTTAATCGTGTGATATTGTAGTTGTTACGATTGTTATATATAGTACATTTTGCGGTTTTGCAGAAGTTTGCAGAACTTTTACGAACCACTGTTTCTGCGAAAACTGTTGTATTCTGTTATTTAAATCTTTCTATTTCTACATAACTGAGTGTTTTGTGGGAACGCCCCATCCTTATCCCTTATGTCTGGTTTAAATGTTCAGAATTTGGTTGGTGACATGGGACCAGGACCCGCCCCCGGACCCCCGGCTCCGGTTTCGGCGCCTCCATTTGGCACCATCCCAGTCAATCCGTTCGCCATTGGCTATCATCCACCTCCACCACCTGCACCGATGCCACCGCCTGAAATGGGTGAGAATTTGTATTTAATTTAATTTAATTTTAATTTTTAAATTAATAATTTGTAATTTAAATATTTAATTATTCTTTGGGGGAAATACGTTTTAATTTTAATGATGGTCAAAAGTTTGGTTAAATGCAGTTACCTATTCGTAGTAAGCTTTAAAAAATTCGTTTAACTATACTTTTTGATGCGAACTAAACAGTCTGTAGCGTTGGATTTTGATTTAGTACTGTGTGTACAGGCTACAAATTTAAACCATTTTCTCTTCAACCTTTAGCTTAAGCCTAACAATTAAGAGTAAGCTACATTGTTGTCCTTCGTCTGCTTTGTCGGTATTGTAGTTTGTGTTACTGTGCTGTGCTGTGCTGCACACCTCTGGCTTTTTCCTACGGCGGAAGCGAAATCGGTTCCCCCCCGCCCAGACTTGGGTCTCCCCCGCTGCATTTTTTGAAAAAAATCCCTCCCGCCCCGCCGCCAGAAATCCGCGCCCCCCCCGACCAGGGTACCACCCCCCACCCCAGCAATTTTAGTTATATATACTCGGCATGCTGGTGGGAGGGATGAGTTCGTTTTTTGTGAATTTTTTCTGCGACAAAATATCTGATTCAGTTTTTACGGATAAATTTCCAAGATACCGTTGTTTTAGTATCAAGAAAACGTCAGTCGCCACCCCACAACTTGAGTTGCCCGTTTCATTGATGAAAATACCCTCACGCACAGGCGGAAGGCTGGAAAAACTACATGTTTTTTTGTGGGAGCGGAAGTTCCTCCCCCCGACCACTTTCCCTTCCCAATTTTATCCTGAGGTTTGGGCTGGCATTTTTAAAACAGGAACTTGCCGCATGCATGTTTTTTCATAAAAAATTGGCATTTTATAAAATGATTAATGGTTTCACCAATTTGACAGGTCATAATATTTTTCCAGTACAATGTCTACATACACAATATTTAGGCAGAAGTTTATGAACAAAGTTTTTGTTATTTCGGAAATTCTAGAATGCAAACTGTCAATCAAAACATAGGCCAGACGCAGACAGTTGTATATATTATTTTGATGACACTGTTTTCGTACAGTTAAACCGCATTATTTTGTGTCCTGGCCAAAAATTGTTTGCGCAAGCCGTATATATACATATACATAATGTATCTACACCATTTATTTTTTATTATTTTTAAACTAGGATTCACCTTGCAAATGCAAATGCATGGATGTTAAGTGCAGTTGTACTGTTGTATACATACTGTAAATTTAAAGTTTGTATCAGATTTTGCAAAAATACCTACGTGCATACGAACCAAATTCAGAGATAGCTGTGTCCTATCTTCAACGCTATTGTTTATCGTTATTTTTTTGATATATTATTTACGCTGCTATGTATATATAATTGAGCTACCGAAAATAGTCTGTGTGTGTACATTACGGATTTATATATTGGAAAAGTTTACAACAACACGTTTTGATTTTGAAACAAATTTGTACGTATTAGCATTTAGCTAAGCTCGTAAGATTTATTTTACCTGTGTGAATACGTAGCCAAACATTTTTTCAAGTACATAAAACTCCAAAATTGGACGTCAAGCATCTCCTGCCAAGTCCTTGTACAGAGTATTTCTGTTGTTTTGTCATTATTTTACCTTCTTGGATACCTTCTTGGATTAGACATTGATATTCGATGATAATAAATATATTTTCTCCTTTTTTCCCCATGTTATTTTTGTTTGTTTGTTTTTTCAGTTGGCCAACCGCACTCACAGCCACAGTACTATCTAATTCCGGCCTCCAATGTGACCCACACTCAGGCCGGCATAGCCTTTGTGACGCCGAGCAGTGCCAGCTACGGGCAGAGTGGCCCAGGCTCGGCCGGCCTGCCGCCTGGCACGCCAGGTTCCGGTGGCCTGCCGCCACCCCTCACCTCGCCCCATATGTCCACGGGAGGCCAGATGTTCCTGCCGCCTACCCCTGGGTCTACGCTGCCACCTGGGGTGCTTCCACCTGGCGCTAGCGCGCCCGGGCAACCTGGCGTGCCGCCAGGGATGATCGGACCGCCGGGTTCCAGCATTTCTCCGACCGGATTTGGCAAAGGGACGGTGATCAAGCCGTCCGCCAAGTTTACTCGACCGCAAAAGTTGGTTTTGATTTTGGTAGAGGTTGATTTGTTTAAGGATAACGCTTTTTCGTCATGTTCATACGATTTGACATATATAACGCAAACTTTAGTGTTAAAGAAGTTGGGAACGGGACATCTTTCTGTATCCATCCGTTTTTGTGCAACTTGTTGATCAATGCCAGGATACAATATAGTTTCGTATTTGGGGAATTTATTGGGGGGTGGGGGGGGGGTGGGCAGGCCCTCGAACTGGCATTTTTTAGGGATTTGAAAGGTGGTGGGGCTTGTCCCGCCTCTAAGGAGGTGGAGTGGGGAAGTGGGTGACCGTTAAAATCGTGGGTGGTGGCTTTCCGGAAAGTGGAGGGAGGGGCGAAAGTGGGAACCCTCCCCCACTAAAAAAGCCAGGGACAATAAAACCTTGTTGTCGAGAATTTATATTTTGTGAAATATTTCTAGTATGGCATCATCGTTCATTATCTGAATTCATAGCTATTTATTTATTTACATTTTTATTTATTTATTTATTTATTTGTGTAATTACTGAATTCAAACATAGCTTGACTTTCAACTGTTCTTGGTTTCAGAGTACCCGGAAAGAATCAGTACCGAGATGAAGTCGTCATTCGAAATGCGGATTCTGGAAAAAGTGGGTAACAAATTATGTGTGCTTTTGTGACTATATATTTCAAAATTAAATTTCAGATTATGTGGACTGTGAGCGGATTGGATTTTGAAGCTTATTTGCAATCTGCGTATAAATTACAATGCAATTTTTGCCATGTTTAGAATGAAATGTTTGTATATATATATATACATGATTTTGTTGTTTGTTATTCAACTGTTTGTCTTCTGCAGTCATGGGAATCAAAGGTCGTCGTATTGCAATCATCGAGGAACTAAGCAAAACCATTGTCTCCTTTCAAAAAGGTAGGGGGCAGCATGGCTAACTTTATTGTCAGCTCCTGTAAAGCTTAAACTTCCCCCTCTCCCCATGCTATCCCTTCTTGTTTTGCTTGCATGCTGCTGACAGCTATACATAATGCTTAAATCTGGGCTTAGACTTTAGCTTGCCTCCCACCCACACCCGCTATTCTCTCTAGAATTATTGTATCACGTTTCGGCTGTTTTGGCTTTGAACAGTGCTTGCCTTAAAGATTTACTTTTGCTTGCATGACTCATTTTTTATTCTACAAGAATTTTTGTTGTTAGGAGGTTTTTGGTAGGGATATAGGCATCTATACTTTTTTCGTAGGTTCAGTTTTTGGTTGCAGTTTTATTGACCTCCAGAGGCTTTATTTTGCTGATGTTTTGTTGGTTTTTATATCCGGATATACCATATCTCTTTTTTCTTCGTTTTCAATTTTGCCCTGTGAATTGTAATTGTCAATCCATACAAAGTATAGATTTTTAAAATAATTTGCATAGGAAATTGTGCAAAATATTTTTAAAATTTAGATTTTTTCAACTATTACCTAAGTTTTCATTACCTTATCTGAAGTGTAATCGGATATCCGAATATTTTGCTAAATTGAATTTCCTGTTCCCATCACTTAGCTGTAAGAGTAGTTGTTTATTAATTAGGTATAGATTATTATAAGCATGCCAGTTCTTTCATAATCTTACACCCCCTCAGTAGAACTATATATTTTTGCATTTTGATCATTATTTTGATTTTTTGTCAGATTAGTCATGCGGTGCTCGATTTTTGTCCCTTTTCTTGTAGGGTTTTTTGTTGCATTGCATCGATGTGGAGTGGTGTAACTGGAGTGATTAGCAATAATTCTCATATGTTTGCTGTTCTGCATGTGGTGCATGTGTAGTTAAATTATTTGGCTGGTAGTTAATAGCTAATGTTGAAATTGTCGTTTACGATTTTTAAATACCCTGGGGGTTTTTCTATGCAAAAATAAGTGGGGGACGCCCCCCCCCAATATTGGGAGGGAGGTCCAAAAGGGGGGGGGGGGGTAAAATGGGCTAAAAATGCTAGACATATATACAGTATAAATAGCCTGTTTTCCACTATAACTAGACTTAAAAGTGCTCAAAAATTAAGTTTTAGCACCAAACAAGATGATTTTTGACCACAAATTTCGGAAAAATTTTTGGTCAAAAATGTTTCTGAAAGCCGAAAAAATTTTGAAATTTTTGATCAAAAATCCTGCAAATTTGGCATTTTCTGGGCACCTTAGGGTAAGTGGGGGGAAGCCCAAAAAAGTGGGGAGGGGAACAAGTGGGGGCGCCCCCCCAGTAAAAAACCCCAGATACCTAGTGCCTACATACCTAGTGCCTGTACAGAAACGTATACTGGGTTTGTGGGGGTGTTACTAGTTGCACGTTTATGGAGTTTACACTATTGTGCCGCGATGGCCGAGTGGTAAGGTGTTGGACTAAAGATCTTACGGCCCTAGGTTCGAATCCCCGCTGCCACAAGGCTTTCACAAATCCCCTTCAGCAAGGGACTAAGCACATATCGGTTCGCCGTGGTCTCCAGCCAACCCAGCTGTCTATCCTTAGTTGGTCGGTAAATGGGTACCACTGCGGTGGGAAGGTAACAGGAATCTGTGTTCTGGCGTAATGCCTGATGAAGGGCTGGACCCCCTTCCACAGATGTAGTCAACATTAGAATTGACACTCCTGGCTTCGGGCTGTGAATCCGGAAATAAGCACCGGCATCCTATAACCGTCTGTAGGTTGGAGTTCTCTCCAGGTACTTTACCTTTTTTACGTTTATGGAGGTGGGAGGTCAGCCGTTAACGTGCAGGGCAGTACCTTCAGTTGTTAACTGAGAGCCTCGCAGCTGTCAGACGCTTATATAATGTGCTGTTGCTAGTAACATGTTTACTCTGGCAAAGTTTCAGTGCTGTTTTGTGTCTAAGCACTGCTAAGAATTTACACTAAACTTTACGTTCGGGGAGCACGTTGATTCAGCATCAGCCCAAAAGTTTTAGGTTTTATTCTATACCGGGTGCACGCGTTTTTGAACGATGGTTTCATGTTTTTGCATGTTGATAAAAGTCGTACCTATTTACAGTTGATTCCACAATTTGTGTACAGTTGTCTGTTTGGAAGCAAATTATGAGGTTAACATTTTCTTTTTGGCTAATTTGTGAATTTTGCATATTATTACTGATATACTGTTTGCGTAATCTGCTGTAATGGCATGGAGGGCGTTCATTGTTTCGTTCTGACAATTTTTCCGAAAATTTCTAAAATTTTATTTCTGCTGTTTTTTGTCCAAAACAAAACGGAAATTTCGCTGAAAATTATAGTGGGATAGTCTGTAGTTTTGTCTTTCTTTTTGTTCTTTCCCTACTTTCGTTTGTTTTCTGTCTTGTCTTAGTTCCACCGGGAGCCAAAGAGCGAACCCTGACCATCACTGGGGCCAATGAAGAGAACATTGAACAGGCCAAGGCTCTGATAGATCAAACGATTCGTCGCAATGCTTCGCCTACCAGAGTAAGTGTTTCTTCCAAAAAAAGAATTGATGCGAAAATACGTAGTGATTTTTGTACGGACGGTTATTGTTTGCAAAACGGCAATGTTGATGTTAAAGGTTAAAATCTCCAAAAATTTGAAAATCGAGTATTTTAGAGTTGAGGAAATGTTGGTTTTTAAATGTTTTGGGTATATCTGTTTGTTTAGTTTACTTTTTCACAGGTGTGGGGGGGTTTTCTGCAATTTGTCTTCATCCTGGTTTATTCTCCTGTTTCAGGAAATTGATGGCACAGAAGTGATTGAGAAGATTGCCATTGATCGAAAGGAATCCACCCGATCGATGCCGGCCCTCTCGGATGATAAGGAGGATGAGGCCGACGTTATCGGACTGACCTGTACCAATCCAGAATTACTTCAGGTGGGTAACTATTTTCGAGTCAAGTATAAGTCAAGCGCCCCATCCACCGGCAGGTGTTTATCCTGGGGGTTCGGTCTCCCTGGGTACCAAAAAGAAAATTTTGGCTAATTTAGGTGGCAAATTTGGCCACTTTTTAACAAATTTTCGGGTTTTTAAGTAATTGATTCACCTTTTTTTCGAAATCATGGATACGCTCCTGTACGCGCTCCTCTACGATATTCCCCTGCGGGAAAGTCAAATCACCGAATAGAAGCATGAATGTGAAATACCCAAAATTATGAATAAAATGGGAATAAATTAATGAATGAAATTGAACGTCAGTGAATAATGCTTTAAATAGTATCGAACGTATAAGTATAGCTTTTGTTGCTGTCGCTGCGTTGGCGAGACTATCATACTGTGTTCAAAAAATCACACTAAATAAAACAAAATGCTAAATTATTGTTTTTCTTGAAGAAGTTTTTTGACCCTTTTCCTTTTGTGTTTTTCAGGCAGCCAAAGAAGCATTGCGAGAGTACTTTGAACGTCATGTAGAGGTAAGGAAACCACATATTAAGTATAATTTATTGCTAATTTTCTTGACATTATCCCAGTTATTATCCCGTCATTAAGTATATGCTTCACTGGGTTTATTTTAGGCAAAAATAAGTGGGAGGGGGGGGAGGTCGAAAAGTGGGGGGAATAAGATGGGCCAAAATTGCTAAAAAATGCTGTATAAATAGCCTGTTTTCCACATACACTGCTATAACTATGCTTAAAAGTGCTCAAAAGTCAAGTTTTAGAACCAAAAAAGGCGATTTGTGATCGAAAATTTCGAGGGAAACCGGAAAAATTTTGACCAAAAGTCCTAGAAATTGGCAATTTCTGGGCACCTTTAGGGTGAGTGGGGGGGCCGAGTGGGGGGGGGGGAGGTGCTCGAGTGGGGGAACCAAAAATTGGTGGGAGAACGCCCCCCGCCCCCCTCCCCCAGTAAAGTAAACCCAGGTTCATTGGTGATTTTCGTGACATTATCCCGGTTACACCGTCATTATTTGACATGGTTCAATTCCTGTAAAGATCCTGTCACAGTAATTTCTGAAGTACTACTGTACTATAGTGGGAAGAAGCACTGTGCGGTACTTTATCTATCTTCAACTTGTTTTAATATGTAATGTTATGTTTTAGTGTGTTGTAATAATTATCGGATTTTCGGTGGTGCATGACTTTCTGCTTTTGTTTCTTTCTTACTACACTTTTTGTGTATTTTTGTAGCTCCGCAAACACTTGCGTGAAATGGAGGGCGGTACAGGTCGTCGTGAGGAGAAACTGGAGCGTCGCAAGTCCATGCCGCCCATGATGCACAAAAGCGCTGCCGCCGGTCTGACGGCGCCTGGCCACGACTCGGCTGGAGGCGGTGGTGATGATGAGCTCGCTGGGATTGAGGAAAAGTGAGCGTCACTTTTGCTTTCGGTTTCGTGCTTGGCATTTTTATGGGGGGGGGGGGGGACTTCATGGGGGAGGCTCACCCAAAATGGTAGGCATGTTTTTGGAAACTTTTTCTGAATTTTTATGGGTTTTTGTGTAAACACTACTAAAAATCGCTAAAAAACTGACTTATTTTAAGTGGTTTTTAGGCTGAAATAGTGAAAATTTGGTTAAAAGTCCAGCGCAGCCGGAAATAGTTTTGAAAATGTAGAGTAAAAATTGGCAATTGTTGGGGTTATGGGGGGAGGTCGGAATTTATGGGAGGCTTTTCATGGGAGCTCCTCGAATGGGGTGGGGTTGCCGAATGGAGGGTGGCCAACACCCCAGGGGTTTAAGCCAGGAGTATCTTTCGACCTGTTGGAACGTTCCGATGGCAGAGTGGAATTTTCTACATTTTGCCTAAATAACCAGACTGTGGTAGTGAGTGACTCACTTCGGTTAACAGAAGCTGCGCTGTGTAGTGCTAGCTGCGCTAATAATCATCATAGCTAATAATAACAAAATCGAAAGATTGGTGTGGTTAAAAGTGTTTACCGGACTGTGGTAACCACAGAGTATACCAGTGGGGATGGTTATTGAGTACGTATACTACTGACACAGTTATTAAATTAATGGTCTTGGGGAAATGAAATTTTTTGCGAAAAATTGGGATATTTTAGGAGAGTAAAATGTTGAGCTTCTTCGGTTTTCAGTTTTTTCATTCAGTTTTTTGTGTGTGTTTTTAAGGATAGCCAGTGCTGTGTCGTTTGCTGAGGGTGAGCCGGAAATCTTTCGTACCACCAAACACAAGCGATTTCAGTCTACGCCAAATCTGGCCGAAGTCCCAGAGGAAACCGGATCCTTGGAGTCTACGCCGGCTGTCACACCGAAAACTCCCAAAGCACCGGTTAGTCTGTGACTGTCTGGCATTTTGTTGGGGTATTGAAAGTGGGGGGGGGCGAGTCCTAGGTATAAAATACCAAAATTTTTAGCGAAGAATTAGCATCTTTTAGGTGAAAATACAAAAAACTCGCTGTTTTTAAGCTTAAAATTAACTTATAAGTCCATAAAGTAGCTAAAAATTCAGAAAATTTTTGTAAATTTGACCTCAAAAACATAATTTTTCGACACTTTTGGGCGACCCCCAAAATAGTGGGGGGGGGGGGGGTTGCCGAAAAGTGGGGGGATGAAAGTGGGGGCCCCAACCCCCCTCCCACTAAAAATGCCTGACTGTATGTAGACCGCAGATTTACTTACTTGTATCAAAGATAGCGTAGAGTTAAATCTAAATTTTTAGAGCTATATAATTCTAATTTATTTATGGGCAGCTTACCAACTGAACTGTCCTGAATATCAGGACCTCTTCTTTTTGGTTGAATAAAATGGTTTTTAGCTTTAATGCAATGCTCAGTGAAGACATTAGAATTGATTTTCATAATTGCAGTAGTCATTACTTTGTACTAGCTTGATTGTTATGTTTTTGTGTTTCAGCTTGTTATGACACTATCTGAGCCTCAGCCTAAAACTCGGCCAAATCCGTTTGATGGGGCCGCTGGAGACTTTAGAACTAAGGTAATAGTGGGCAAGTTAGATTTTGTCTGGCTTTTTCCTAGTTAAAAATTTCTGGGGGGGAGTCTGGGGACGGTCCTCCCCCCCAGGTCTGGGAGGGCACGGATTTCTTACAGCTTAAAAATTGCTAGTTTTTGCTGCTGAGCTAAACTATTAACTATTTTTAAGCTAAATTTAAGCTTAAAATGGCTAAAAAATGTTTAACAATCCGACGAAGCCGGAAAAATTTTTCAAAATTTACCCTCGAAACCCTATTTTTCCGGGCACTTTAAAGTTCTGGGGGGGAAGGCCCGAATCCTTTGCGGTTGCGATTCTGGAGGGGGGGCGACCCATGTCTAGGGGGGACGAATTTCGGGGGGGGGGGACTGCCAGTGGGAAAAAGCCAGTTTTGTAAGCATAATATTATGGCGTTTTGTTTTGTAAATATTTTAATTTTTTTTCGACTGTTTTGTATATTTTTAGCAAAAATTAAGCATTTGTTGAACTATTAGCTGATAATATGGTGGAATTATTCTCACCCAGAAAAACGCACAACCCGAAAAAATATCTTTTGTTGTCTGTAGACTCTTTGCGTAAATTTGTGAACCAACTTGTTGTGTTTAATCTTTGTAAATTGCACTTTTTCAAGTGCCGGCACGGATAAAACTATGTAGTTGTTCTGATTTTAGGATGATTCAGTCATTGTGGACAAAACTGGAGGAGGTATTGTTGCCTTTAATCGAAATTCTATTGGTTTAAATTGAATTTACATTAAATTAAAACTAATTTAAATTAAAAATTAAATTAAATTAAAACTTATTAAAAATTAAATTAAAATTAAAACTTTCAAATTTTTATTTTAAACTAATTTCACATACAGTGTGAGTGCTACCATTTTCTTCGCTGTTGCCTTTTGCTTAGCTTTTACTCAGCTTTTGCTCAGTTAGTCAGGGTCGGTGAAACTGAAATATTGTAAGTTCGCATATTAATTTTCTGCCCTATATTGTTTGCTTTTAGTTTAATAACTGTGGTGGGGTTTTTTGTTTGTTCTAACTGATTCTATAATTGTGCTAACCTCGTTGAATTCTATTTTTAATACTTTATTTTTTGTTGCAGCTTCTGTGAAGTCTAGCAGTGGCGCCGGTAGCGGCAGCATGCATACGCTGCGTGTCGTCTATACGCGTGAATTTCTACTCCAGTGCGCTCTGTCGCCGCTGGCCCAGGTACCGCCTCCAGGCATGGGCAATTTGACGGCTACTGTACCAGAGGTTCTTCGTGAGGTAAAAGCAGGCAATAGAAAAAAGGTTTTACTTAATGGATATTTCTAACTTCATACCAATTTGTTGGAGCATTGGTGTGGTGTACTATGCTGAAATTTGGTCTGTGCGACATTTAATGTTCGTTTTTAAGTGCTCATTTTGAGAAGTGTGTACAGTTACATGTAGTGAGTGCTACTTCACCTGACTTCCATTTGAGCCATTCAATTTTTATTGTCAAGACAAAGCTTGACTTCACTTCACTTCGCGAGGCGAATTACTTCATGTAACTGCAAGTTATAAAACGAACAAATAAATATCATGCTTTTTCTATTTGCACCACCCACAGGCGCACTTGGGGGGAGGGGCGAACCCAAACCGGACGTAAAGGAAAAATTTTATTGTTTGCGCACAGCGCGATCGAAAATTTTCGCATTTTTGCTTAATTTAAGCTTATTTTAGCTTTTTAAATCTTTCCATAGAAAATGTTTTGACATTTTCAATATATAATTTTCGCACCTTCGGCGCTAAATCTCAGTTTTTACGTAATACGCTTATTTTTGGTTTTGGAACCTAATTTTTAAATTTCTTTAGCTTCTGGGCGGCATCGCCCCCCCCCCCCCAGGAATCCCCCCATTTTTTAGGTCCGCCCCCTCCCGCGAAAAACTTTCTATGAGCGCCACCGGCACCATTTATTGTATATATATTTTTTGTTTTCTATAGTATGTTATGTAATTTCAGCTTCCGGGAAAGTTTGATCCGGCCGAGTACAAGGCCTACTGTGCCAAACTGAAACAGTTTCAGCTGCAGCAGCAACAACAGCAACAGCAACAGGCTGCAATGGCGGCCAACGCCACAGCGCCGCAACAGCACTCGCCTAAGCAGCACCTAACCGGATCCACCCCGCCCCCACCCCATCATGTGCCGCAACAGTTTGTCTTTGCCTAAACTTTCTATTCTATTTTGATATACATGATTTGACATACACAAATGCTGACAAACTACCGTATGATATGTTGTGGCCACTCTATAAGATATTGTGGTTTAGTTGATGGTTTGGTTGGTTAGCCAGGTTTCCTGTCTGTCTATTTTAAAAAATTATCAAGGTTTAAATTTGAGTTATTCGTGGTAAAAACTGTAGTTCCTTAAAGGTTGTTTAGTAGTTTTGCTTGTTAGATGAAAGAGCTGGTATTTTTGCAGTGAAGTTTTTGGTATTTCCTTTTTCTTTTGGAAACCTGGTTGAAACTGAAGTTGAAAATAGCTTCTATTTGGACTGGCTGTTGTGCTTTGACTCCACAATTATATATTTGGCTGCGTTTTCTGTGGGTTGTATTCTGTGCTGTTTTTAGCTGTTTGCGAATTTTATCGGTTGTCCACTAATTATATACTACGTATGCCATTATGTACGTACGTATATACACACAATTTATATACACATAATGTCCATTAACTACATATACATACGATATAATACGGTTGCTGTATTCTGTTTAAGGACTCCTGTATTTGTAGGTAGTTATTGTAGTGGTCGATATTTTATTCAATATTTAGTTTAGTTTTTCTTGTTATGCGATGCCATATTTGTATTATGCTGACGACTATGCATACAAGCATGTCTGTATGCTTACATGTGTAGAAGGGTGGACTTCGTTTTTTATGATAGTTTTTGCTAAAGCTTTCTTTGAAGTCTGAAAAATTTCGTTTCTGTGAAAACTAAAGGTCCCCCCTTCTGTATTAATATATGACGAATATTATTTTTGCTGTGTGCTTTGTTTTTTCTGTGCTGTATTGTCGACTTTCGTGCTATGTATACTTGGTTCATTTTTTTATTATAGCGACATTTACAGTGTTTTTATTGCTTTCTGTGTTATTGACTGTGTTGGGGTTTGGACCACTTCCCCCCCCCCATTTTTCGAATATATAGATCGAATTTGGTATCCCTGGATAGATATTTTTTCAGGGTTCCATAATCTTTTGAGTTATCGGTCCACCCCACTCTACAAAAGTGACGGTGTTGTAATGTTGAGCTTATTCATCCTCTTATTAACTGTTATTTTTTGTTCTGTAATGTTTTTTATTATATACAACTTGTTGTCGCTGGTATGGTTTAGAATTGGAAAATGTAAATTAATGTCTCAATTTTGGCGTTTAAAATGGTTTTCTGTAACATTATTTCATTTGGCTGAATAGAAATTTTGAAGACTTTTAAGAGTAATGTTAAAATGTGCCCCTTTTTGTTATGTTTAGTATAATAGATATATTCTGTAAATTTTTATTTTGTCCTTTAATTCCGTCCCTGTCTGGCATATAATATATTATTTGTGCGTCTTCGTTCTTTTGGCATTTTGTGAATGTTGCAAATTTTCTGTAATATTGCCCATTTACAAAATACGTATATCGTACTATTTACAAAATGTTATATAGTTGTACTTCTAGCTATTTTCTTCAATCTGTTGTGTTTAATTTCTGTTTTTTTTAGTTTTCTTTTCTGTTTTCTTCTTCTTACGTACGTTTTTTTATTTTTCCAAGTTTCAGTTTTTTTGTTGAAGGCCTTCCGGTTTTAGCCCACCCGCTTGGCTATTTATACGCTATGCATTAAAAATTAAATAGGTAGGAATAGACAAGCGTAAATGTTATTCTACATATATATGCAAATTTGAATTTCTTAACTGTAAAAGATAATGTTAATTTTTAAATTTCAAAAATTTTAATTTCTTAAATTTTCTAGAATTTGAGATTTTTCCTTGTTTTTGTTTGTGTTTCTGTTTTCCTGCTTATTCAATTATGCAAATGTGGGTGTATGGAAATGTTACTACGTATAAGAAGTTTGTGCATAGCTTAGGCTTCTAAAGTTTCATAGGTTTTGTCAGATCACATGCAATGCTAACTATAACTGCATTTGCTTTGTCAAGTACGTAGTTTTTCGTGTTTTTTATTTTCAGTTTTTTCTGTTGCCGGAATGGCTTTGTTTTTTCTATCTTTTATTTGCTGTTGTTTTGATAACCTCTCTTACCATTTTGTACATAAAATGAATGTATTTTGTGCTTGCTTTCCCACCTTACATATGTGTCTTACTTTTGTCACTGTGTTAAATGTGGTTTCATGTTTTGTCTTTCCGTGTTTTTTACTTTATTTTTGAGGAGGTGAGACCGTTTTGAGCTAAAATGTTTTCATTGGTTTATTAAAATTTTCGCAATTTATGATTTTGATTTGTTTAAATTTCTGTTAATAGGAGAATATATACCATTGTTTGCTGCGTCTGCACTTTGCACTACACATTCTGTATATACACTTGATAGTATAATAGATCATTAATACGTATTATAATTGTAATATATAGTTACACATATTAAGTTTGGATAATTTTAATCAAAATACTGCTTTTTGAGCGCGATACTTTTGCCCAACTTCAAATTTAAATGTTGACCTGTGAGTTTTGAACAAAATAGCTAATAGTATTTCACTGTTTTTAATGCGTCAGCCGTAAGGTAACTATAATGTGCCATTATTCTAATTACCAGTCCGCTAATGATTTTTAGTTGTTGCTATGTTGTATGATTTTGAAGCAATTTGAATTTAATTAGATTCTAGATTTTTTTATATTTTAGGTAGTGGTATAGTGATAGTCTGTCCCAATTTTAAGGTCACACTTATCCCCGCTGTGTGAAGGTGCAAAATTGATGCATGCTTACCTCCGTGAAATTTTCTGGAATTTAGGTTTTTTTCATTTTCTATTCCTTTTCACGATAATATTTCTTTGCTTCATACCATTGGCTAGATTTGGGAAATTATTGTATCCTGGCTGGGATTATGTCATAACTAGCTTCTTGGGTTACTACTTTTTCCAATTCTGATTCTATTTGTTTCTATATGGTATGTGACAGTACGTATGTAATTGTTTGTTAATTTCAAGAGATCTTATGCAATGTCAGTATTTTAGTTGGTAGCAAGTAAGTATAATGCCTTTCGTCTAATATCAGTGTTGGTTGATAATTGATTACGCATATTGTGGCTGATTGATTGATCAGAAACCATAATGTCTAAAATCAAATTATCGTATTTTTTAAGTGCTTTAATAAAATTAATAGGTAATGCTATTTTACCATGGGGCTGGGGCATTTGAATTGTCAGAAATTTGAACATAAATGATTTGATTACAAGAAGCGTTAGGGGTGGTGCTTGGTGTGTACGGTGTAGTTAATGTCTAGTCCGTGTATGGCATATTATATTGATTACCTTCTTTAAGTCATTTTTATGTTGTTATTTTTGATGTATATTTTGTGTTGGGTATTTTTGTTAAAATTTGAGCTAACTTGCTACCATCCCACCACCACTATGTTAAATGATGGAAATTTCAAATTTAATTTCAATTTTGTCTAAGTTTCACCTGAGAAAAGAAGAAAAGTTAGCTCAAATTTTTCTAAAGTTTATTTTGTGTGGTGTCGGGGCTATGGTGAAGGTGTCTCTTCATCGTACGGAAAAAGCTGCACGCGCTTAATATATTATGTTGCTTTCCTATGCAATGTGTGCATCATATCTATATATCACACATCTATTAATAATAATAATATATGTATACCTATTGTTTATTTTGACCTTTTTTGATACAAGTACTTTAGGGGTGCTTTTTACCGTTATCATATTCCTCTTTCGTTGTACCTATTTTTTGTGATGTGTTACTTTGATATGAGGGAGTAAAATAAACTTGTTTCCTGGTGTGGATCAAGTTGGTTAGGTGGATATTTTATGTGATTGTAAATCGGTTAGGTATACAGTTTGTCAATTTTAATTGGAGTTATAGGTCTGAGGAACCTCAAACTTTCAGTAAAGGGTAGAGTAGAGTAGAGTAGAGTAGAGTTAACATCAGCTCGTTTAACTCCACCCAAGCTTAACTTTTCCTCAGCTCACTCAACTACCCTTTCTTGGAAAGGCTGTAAGTTTGTCTAAACTCTCAGACTAAGACCGAGTCACAGCAATGCGCCAAGGAAAGGGCGAAAAGAGTCAACTCTGGGTGGGTTACTCCAAACTCCGTTGGCGATTGTAAGAAGGTGATGCAGCTTCAAACGTTTTATTATCTGGCGGGATTTTTAGCCCGTATCTTTTTGATTAGCGTTCGAGCGTATAGTGTTATTCACCGGCCTTGTGAGGAATGATTGTCAGGTTCTGATTTTGCGTTTCTGGACTGTTCGGGTTACATGGTATGCTTACAACTCTCGCTGATCCATAAATCGAAAAACGCATTTCAGATTCATGCTCAGCCCGTCGAAGACACTGTATGCGAGTTTAGAGTTAAGCTAGGGACAAATAGTTGTTATTCCCTTGGTCTCCCTTACCAGCTTCTCATTTTAAATGATTTAGAATTTAAGTAACTATCAACAAAGTAGTAAGTATTAATTTTATAATTCAAAAGCTTTGAAATCATGAGCAACCCGGATGTGGACTCAGTACAAATTTATGAGCAAAAAATAATCTGATTTAGGAAAATTGACTGACTATAAACGACTCACTGGAACGCTAAATGGGCAAGCTGTGCTACACTTACTGACTTTATCAAATTGAAATTTAATTTGGATCTTTTCTTCAATATCCCCCCCAGCCCAGAAATAGTTAACGGCTCAACCGATTTTGTTCAAATTTGGAGGGTAGAGTGCCCGATGCTTCCTGAATACAAAAATTTAAAAAAATTTCAAAATTTTAAAATTTTTACATATTTTAAAATTTTTAAAATTTTAAATTTTTCAATTTTTTTCGGATAGAATAGAACACGCTGAACATTTTTCATCATTGCACCAACATCTGAAACCGTGTTCTGCGTTCGGTACAGACGTTCAAAATCTGGAGATCAAAGGTAAATGCCGACCTTTTATTGGTCAACTATAACGGCGGCATTTACCTTTGATCTCCAGATTTTTAACGGCTGTACCAAACGCAGAACACGGTTTCAGATGTTGGTGCAATGATGAAAAATGTTCAGCGTGTTCTATTCTATCCGAAAAAAATTGAAAAATTTAAAATTTTAAAAATTTTAAAATTTTGAAATTTTTTTAAAGTTTTGTATTCAGGAAGCATCGGGCACTCTATCCTCCAAATTTGAACAAAATCGGTTGAGCCGTTAACTATTTCTGGGCTGGGGGGGATATTGAAGAAAAGATCCTTTAATTTAATTGAGTAGAATTTAATAATCCACTTGCATATTACACCGACACTACATATACATAATTAAATGATTGTGTACAGTATATAGTTTGCCACATAGTGCTGTCCTAATTTGCATACTAATAAGCAAGAGTTTATAATACCAATAGTGGGAAGCTTGGCCCATCCTAATGGAAATGGCCTGCGAGATGCTCGACACATTAAGGCCGAAATCTCGGGGGGGGGGGGTACCACTTACCATTGTTCAGCATGTGTTTATATGCGTTTGAACTAAAACGAATCTGATTGGCTAATCGCCTACCTTATGTCAAATTTACGTGTATAAGCGGACCCCCCCCCCGAGATCTGGGGGGGGGGGTTCCCGCTTAGCGTTGTTAAGCGTGTGTTTATATGCAGTCGAACTGAAAAGCATCTGATTACTCAGATACCATAATCCTCATCAGTGCTTTTCAGTTCGACTGCATATAAACACACGCTTAAGGTGGTGATTCCTTTTGGGCACGCATTGTTATTTGGCGGCGTAAATCAAGATGAATTTGATGCAACTTTCCGAAATAAGTTCTTTTAGCGTTCTAACACCCTCCGCGCAATCCCGATTCAAAAATTCGAGATTTCCGGTCAGAGCAGTTTTCCCAATTTCTGAACGTTTGGCAGCTGCTATACAGTCATCACTATCTTCATTCGAAAGATCTCATTGCGCTTCATATTTTTGCTTTTTAAAGCAAGTTTCTGGCATTTCTCTACCGTGAGATATAGCCGATTTTCTTGTTTTGGCGTCGAAAACTTGTTATTTTTGCAGAAATCAAATAATCCAACATTTTTTGAACTACGCAAGCCGTAAAATCAAACTAAAGGCGTCGATCTGAAGGTCTCACACTGATAAATTATCCGACGCATGATCGTCTTCCAACTTGTAGGCTGCTATCATAAAAATGTAGTTTTTACAAAAACAGGACCAATTTTTTTTCCAAAGATTGTGGAGCATTCACCATGCAAGCTGGAGGGCTGCTACTGAACAAATGTGTTCTGCACAAATATACCCAGGGACGATTTTTTAGCTGCCCCGATCGCTGCTTTCTAGCTAAAGTAATCGCTTGACAAATTTGGAAAAGGTTGGAAAAATACAGGGTACGCACACATTTCAGCTTATTTCTCTATAACGAAGAGCGATTTCACAATAAATAAAAAATCGTCCCCAGCTATTTGATGGAGGTATCGGATGATATAACCGATGTCTCGCGAAAAAATTTACTTGAGTCTGCAAAAATTCTGGAAAATTATACTGCTTCTGACATGTGTTAAAAATATTTTAGCAAAGCAACATTATTTTCGTGGCATGCATTAAAAAGAGAAAATGTCAAGCTATATTTTGATATAAAAATGGCTTCATAACTCCAAGTAATGAATGAGTAATAATGGTGCAAACTTTATGTGACCAAAGGGAATCACCACCTTAACAACGCTAAGCGGGCCCCCCCCCCGAGATTTCGGAGGGGGGTCCGCTTATACACGTAAATTTGACATAAGGTAGGCGATTAGCCAATCAGATTCGTTTTAGTTCAAACGCATATAAACACATGCTGAACAACGGTAAGTGGTACCCCCCCCGAGATTTCGGCCTTAATATGCCGAGCATTTCGCAGGCCATTTCCATTAGGAAGGGCCAAGCTTCCCACTCATGGTATTATAAACTCTTGTAATAAGTGAATTCAAAGGAAAGGACAACAAGGTCTTGCAAGCTCTGGTTCAGGATAATGAATCTTTGCCTGACGAATCAGTGATTCAAATACCTGAAACAATCACAAAAACCTGAAAAGTGAAAAACACGTTTCCTTCTGTCATGTTTGGGTCCTTTTAAGTCTGGATAACGGAAATGCATGTCGATGTCTCATAACTATGTATGAGTCAATCAGCGTTGGAATACATTTAGAGTATGAAAACTCGAACATGGATGCATAAAGATTACTTCTGCCGATCATTGCTAGAACCAACAGTGTCACTTCCAATGATGATTGCAAAGGCGTTACGCCCTACATGGACTCCTGTTACTTTCCCCACAATAGTGGTATCCATTTGCGGCGAGCAATTTGCTTCGCTTTGTACGTTGACTGTCGACAAAACAGCAACTGGCAAATTATTCAACAAATTTCGTCAAAGGTAAGCGATCCACAAAATGCCTAGATCATCAGTTTACCTGAGTAGCTAGTACTGAACCGGCAACCATCCTAGCGAACCAATGGGTCCGGGGAGATTCAAATATCGGACTATCGCATTCCGAGTGACGAGACGAAGTCAATTTGAGAGGGGTGAATCGGTGACAGCCGACCAAAGTCAGCTTTTCTTTGCTTTTCCGTTGTTGTGTAAAAAATATGACCGACGATGTAGATTTAGATCAATTCCGAGCAAGGGTGGTTAATATTGGGAAAATGACTTAGTTTCGGCTTTCAGATTTAGTGCGTATATTTACCAGGAGTCCGTAAGCCTGTTGGTTATAAGATCTTTTATGATAAAAACACGTTGTATACCTCATCGACATTTGTTCTTGTCTTGGCAGAAGTCTCAATGAAGGGACACTGGAATCGCATGGCCAATTGCTCCGCGTCCAGAAAGCTGACCTGACGTTCGCTTTCCAGATCACTTTTGTTTCCAACAATAATCAAAGGAACCTGAAATCATGAAAGTCTGCTAAAATTTGAACTCCGAAAATATCAATTAAAAATTTAATTGTTTGATTAATTTTAGTTTTCACTTTAATTCTGTAAGGGCTGAAAGACAGCATATGTACAGAGATATTTAAATTAGCTGCTGTGGTTAGTCTAGCTGAGTGGTTAGTGTGTCCAATTGCAAACTCGATCATCGTCGGTTCGATTCCCGCTCTGAACAAACTTTTACTTAAATTCGATTTTTCCTTCACAAAAAAATTTCCTTCATAGCTTTTCACAGCCACTTTCACATCATGTTTTGGTCCTTAATCATCTTCGCCTTGTACCTTAGGATCATCCTTAATTCGGACGATTTGCTCCCGTAAATCTGGTAAATCGAAAAAGGAAGGTTTTGAAGTGATGGAATAGACCAGGGCAAATCCTTGACCATTTCTCATGTACAAATCTCTCATGGCTGTGAATTGTTCCTGGAAAGAATTACATTTTTAGGAAATTATTTTTAAGTTTTTGTAATAGCACACGGACTGATAATACATTCATGGCTTTATAATTTAAGGTGCTGTGAATTGCACAAGAGAATATACACAGTATAGTACATAAGAGTGGTACTAATTTGATGTTTAAACCTATTTTTGTACACTTCCTTCAGTGTGTGAGCTTTGTTTAATAATGCAGTGACAGCATCGAAACATATGTATGCCGTTATTGAACACTAAAGAAGTCTGAACTTAGCCATATACCTACAGTTCGGTCAAATAACAATTATTTCGTAACTTTAACTACGAATTAACCCCAACTTTGTACAGTTTTAGCCAGAGTTGTATGCGGGCCGCGGGTACCCGCGGGGCGGGGCGGGGCGGGCCGAATTTTACTACCCGCGCGGGCCGCGCGGGCCGATGCGGGCCGATTTTGGGCGACTTTCCTGGGCTAATTTTGCTTTCTAGAAATTTCATACATTCCAAATCATATACAAAAGGAGGCAATATTTCCGATTTTTAAAGACCATTTGACTTCGTTATACCATTCGATACCTTCTGTATGCACTAACATACTCAGTTGGCATTATCAGCGGATCGAGTATTAACCTTATGTGTATGACTTAAGTATTATTGTTTTTGCACATAAATATAAATCCATGATAACGTCTTACTGAAGTTCCACAGCAAAATAGGTCTTATATCGATTACCCTCCACCACTACTCAAAATCCTTAAAGCTTGACCAAATGAGCTAAGATTTGGTATGGATATGTTTTCGACTACGCTGACTTCAAATATAGCAAAATTTTTCAATTTCGCGAAATTAGAATTTTTGCGATTTCTAAGGGGGGACCAAGGTAAATCGAAAAATTTTTGTCTTCGAAAGTTGTATAGGGGTATTCGAGGAAGTAGAACACGAATCTGAAGTCCGTTTTTCGATTCAGCTTTTCGATAGCTTAATAAAAGCTAAAGTTTTAAGCTTAAATTGCAAGCTTATGCTAAGCTAACCAAAAGTTGAATCGAAAAAACAGACTTCAGATTCGAGTTCTACGACCCCGAAAACCTCTATATACGACTTTTCAGCAAAATCGAAGATAAAAAATTTTTCTGGTTTCCTTGGTGCTCCCTTAGAAATCGAAAAAATTGAATTTCGCGAAATCGAAAAATTTTGCAATATTTGAACTCATCATAGTCGAAAACATACCCATACCACATTTTAGCTCATTTGGTTAAGTTTTAAGGATTTTGAGTGGTGGGGGGTAATCGAGATAAGACCCCAGGGCGTTATGGAGAAAACTGTCTGTGTTTGCTAAGGCGCCGCCGCTTTCAAAACCAATTTTCATTTTTCATACAATTAACAGGTGGTTAGTTAAGCTCGTTTAAGTGCTGATACTCGCTGTCAAGGATATATGCGATAAACATTTGAAGAAATGAGCAAAATCCCTGCCCAAAAAATTTTTCATGGTGTACCCTTTAGTTAAGGGAAGCTAAGCTTTTGTTCCCACATTAAGAACAGTGAATTGGTAGACAACTAAGTTGAAATCAGACGCACAGAAAAATTAGAGGGATCCGGAAGTATCTTTCAAAATACATCAGTTTTGATGCTCAGGAACTACATAGGTAGCAATTTTTACGTGCGGGTACCTGCGGGCCGGATTGCGCGTGTGCGGGCCGCGGGCCGGAGTGTTGCGGGCCGGAGTGTTGCGGGCCGCGGTCATAAGGTGCGGGCTGCGGGCCGGGCGCGGGCCGGAAAAATCGGCCCGCATACAACTCTGGTTTTAGCTCTGGGTCTTTTCAAGACCTAAAATTAACTCAAACCTTTTTATGAAAGAGTTAGAGGAGGAAGAGTCAAGCTTGAGTGGAGGTGAACGAGTTAAAAGAGTTAATTTTGAGTTTACTCTACTCTACCCTTGCCTGAAAAGGCCCTAGTTAAAAGTTTCTATTAATTCTTCGATACCTACTGTTCCAGCCGTGTCCAGAATTTCAACTGCGCACTGGGCATCGTCTATGACTTTGAGCTGAAATAATAATAATAATAATAATAATAATAATAATAATAATAATAATAATATTAGATCATATTAGAGCATAATAGCACTATATATAAAAAGAAGAGTAAGCCACTAGAGGGCTCCTCTTCTTGGCATTGCGCAACGGTGCTCCGCCCACAATACGCGAATGTTCCCCCGTTTGGTGGGGGAGGATAGCTCTCTTCGACAAAGCATACCCCCTCCGTTTGGTGGGGGGGGGGTAGCAGAAAAGAGGTCCCCGTTTGGGGGGGGGGTCGCCAACAGCCAATCAGATTGCAGAGACCCCCTCCCCGTTTGGGGGGGGGTCGCCAACAGCCAATCAGATTGCAGAGACCCCCTCCCCGTTTGGTGGGGGGGGGTATAGCAGAGGATTACGGTATGTAGTTTTGCTCCCCGTTTGGTGGTGGGTAGCAAAGAGAGGTCCCCGTTTGGTGGGGGGATAGCAATGAAACGTCCCCGTTTGGTGGGGGGTATGCAAAAGGGGGGTTCCCGTTTGGTGGGGGGGTATGCAAAAGGGGTCCCCGTTTGGTAGGGGGATAGCAATGGGCCTATTTCTTTAAAGATTAAATGGTCGGATTAAACGGATTAAAAATCTGCCGGATTAAAATTTTAATTTATATTTCTTTAATGCAGGATTAAACGGATTAAAATTAACTCGTTTAATCCGACCATTTCTAATCCACGGATTAAGCTAGTTGATTTTAATCCATTTAATCCGCCATTAAAGAAACAGCGATTAAAAATTTTAATCCACCAACTTTTAATCCGTTTAATCCGCGTAACTGCACGAGGATTAAAAGTTAGTTGAAAATGCAGGCGGAGGATTAAACGGATTAAAATTAATCTTTAAAGAAACAGCGGTTAAGCCGGTCGGATTAAAATTAACTCGTTCAGTTTTTAATCCGAAGTATGAATAAAGAAACAGGATTAGATTAAAATTTTAATCCTAGGTGCATTAAAGAAATAGGATTACGTTTAATCCATTTAACTCGTTTAACTCGCTGGATTAAATTTTAATCCGTTTAATCCGAGGTGCTGTTTCTTTAATGCGGATTAATTTTAATCTAATCCGTTTAATCTTTAAAGAAATAGGGCCAATGAAACGTCCCCGTTTGGTGGGGGGTAGACAAAAGAGGTCCCCGTTTGGGGGGGGGGGTCGCCAACAGCCAATCAGATTCATCCAATCTTAGCCTGACTTGGCGACCCCCCC